>LOEQ01004592.1:41712-53205 GCA_001685075.1 Bramus lutescens
GGCTGGCCTATCAAAAGGGGCCAAGGCAGTTTCTTTATTAACCAATGAAAGAAACACATAGACAGATGACCCTCCTACATCAACTATGTAGACCAGGATAGCCTCAAACTCAGGGCAATCTACTTGCCTTGGCCTTCCAAGTTCTGGGATAACAGGAACGAGCCACCATAAAGGACAAAATGAGACATCTTCCTGAGTGTTCTCTTTCCAAGTATTCAGTGATGCTACTAAAAGAAAGAATTGAAAAGTTGTATTTTGTTCAAATTTAAAAAGCTACTTTTGCAGAAGATCCTGTTAAAAGAATGAGGGGGAAAAAAGCTACATACATGGGGAAAAAAGATTTGCATAGGCCATATCTGATAAAGAGCTAGTTTACAGAATGTGTGACGAACGCAGGTCACAATAAACAATGAAAAAGCAAAATGGGCCAAGGACCTGAACAGATACCTCAACAAAGAAAATCCTTGGTGAGAAATGGCTCAAGAAGGGGGCTATCCCAGAACTCACTCAGTAGACCAGGCTGGCCTCAAACTCACAGAGATCCACCTGCCTCTGCTTCCTGAGTGCTGAGATTAAAGACACAGGGCGCACTGCCTGGCTAGAGGTTTTGTTGTTATTGTTGTTGTTGTTCTTCCCTCTATGTGGCATCAGGAAGCCATGAGTTCTAGAACACAGGATGTCTCGCATATTTAAGGAGAGTGCAGCACGGGGTTGTTCTCTGTTGTTTGGGCAAAGGGTGTTGTGTGTGGAGTGAGTAAAGGTCTAACTCTGTTTCCCAGGCTAGCTCAGATCTCATTGCATAGCTACAGAAGGCTCAGAGTCCAGGCAACCTTCCTGCCCAGCACCCCTAACCCCCTTGCTGAAACCGTAAACATGAGCTACCACACCTAGCTCATAACTGTCTTCAAGTGCATAATTCAGAAGTTCAAATGCATTCCCCATGTGTGTACATCATCATAGGCAACTGAAACTCAATGACTCTCCATTTTCTCCTCTTATAAGGTGTGGAAGTCACCATTCTGCTTTTTGTTTCTATGAATGTGACTATTCCCATTCCCTTCAGTGGAGCTACACATGGTTTGGTTTAGTCATGCCGGCCTTACTTCATTATAAGGTCCTCAAGCTTCATTCATTTGTAACAGATGACAAGACTTCTCATGTCTATAACTATATATCTATATATGGAGGCAGGGCTTCACGATGTAGCTTTGGCTATCCCAGAACTCACTCTATAAACCAGGCTGGCCTCAAACTCACTGAGCTCCACCTGCCTCTGCCTCCTGAGTACTGGGATTAAAGACGTGTGCCACCATGCCTGGCTAGAGGTTTTTGTTTTTTTTTTTAACTTAAAAAGGATTGTTAGGGCCTGGAATGTGACTCAGTGGTAGAATGCTGTTCCCATTCACAGGATTCTAAGTGCAATCCCCCTGCTGAACCACTGACAAAGAAAGGTATTTCTGTGGCCTGGGTAAGGGTCATCTAGGTCTGCCGAAAGGGGAACTTGTGGGAGGAAGTTAGGCCATTGGCAGAGTAACCTTGAAAGGGACATTTGGACACCTTGGTCTCCCTCTTTTGCTCCCCAGTCACAAGGAAGGTGAACACTTTACCCAGAATATTCTCCCACCACAAGCTACCCAGAAATTCATTCTAGAGTCCAGACCACCCTTCATTGCTCCTGCCTGTGCCTCTTAAATCTAGATCTATCCCCGTGTACCACCACACTCTGCTATTCAGACTTTTTAACTGAGAAATCCCACTCGGAATTAGTCCCACACATACTTTAACACAGACACACAGATATTTATGGTACTGCTACTCTTTGTAACAGGGAAGATGGCAAGCAGCCTGCAGGGGAAAGAGATGCCTTGGAAGTTTCCCTTCTATGACGTACTACCCAGAGCTAACATGTTTGCTTAGCTGGGCTTGGAGGCATATGCCTGCAGTACAGTGGCTGAGTCAGGAAGAACACTGAAGTTCAGGAGTTCAAAGTTAGCCTGAGCAGAATAGAGAGGCCCCGTTTTAAAAACAAAATAAAATCCAAACGCATGCAGTGCTTACTTAAGAAAGATATTTATATCCTGTTTAGTAAGGAAAGCAGTCTGAAGGGGTATGTACACACACACACACACACACACACACACACATACACACACAGAGTGAGATTGCCTTTGGGTAAATGTGTGTTAGATGTATTGGTTAGGATATTTTTAGTTGTAGAGAGGCCGTTTGGGTTTAAGACTGTTGGGAACATCCTAATCCAGAACTCCAACTTGGTTTCTGTGAGGCAGGGTCTCTCACTGAACCTGGAGTATGTGCTTTTTTAGTTTTTCAGTAGACTGACAGACGGCAGCCCTGGAGAGCCTCCCGTCCATTTGTACAGCAGGAAGAGTCTCCAGAGTGCTGCAAAGCACACCTGATTAGCTCCACGGTGCTGGCATCTGAACTCAGGACCTCATGGCTGGGCAATAATGTCTCTTAACCACTCTGCAGTCTCTCTAAACCAGTATTTTTATTAAATTAAAAACATTTGAATGTGCTTTTTGGTATTCATGTCCTTTGCCAAGATTCTGTTTAGTCCAACTTTCTTATTGACTTGAATTAGACCTTTGCAAAGTATCTTAAGGAACTATTTCTTAAAACTCTAATTTTTTCCCCTCTGTTATTAAGTCCTTCTAGTTTTTCGTGGCCCACTTTTATGATAAAGTTTTCTATATGGTTTAGTGCATGAGATTTCCCTTTATCGTGCTAGATAGTATTTTATGCCTTGAGTCCGTTTTGGACTCCTGAGAGTTTTGCTTGAATTGACCAATGTTTCCCTTCAGTTACTTGTGGATTCCTATTTACATTTAAATTTCTGTCCCAAATAAAATGCTATCAATCTATATACATTTGTATTCTTCTGTTTATTTTATTTTATTTTATTGTTTTGAGACAGGGTTTCTCTATGTAACAGCCCCAGCTGTCCTGGAACTAGCTCTTGTAGCCCAGGGTGGACTCGAACTCACAGATCACAGAGATCTGCCTGCCTCTGCCTCCCGAGTGCTGGGATTAAAGGTGTGTGCCACCACCACCCAGCTCTTCTGCTTATTTTAAAGATTATTTTATGTCTTTGTGTCTGTGTGTCTGTATGCACATGTGTGTAAATGTCTGTGGAGACCAGAAGCGCCAGATGCCCTGGAGGTGTTGTTAGTTACAGGAGGTTATGAACTGCACAGCATGGGTACTGAGAACTGCCCTCGGGTCTTCAGCAAGAGCAGCAGGCATTAACAAGCCCCGAACCATCCCTCCAGCCCCCACGTCCGGCTTTTGTTACAATAACCACGTAGCACTTTGAGCATTAGTAAAAATGCAGTCAGTAGCTAACACAGTGTAGACATGTCTTTCTTTTAAAGTCTTGACAAAAGCAAAACAAAGAACAGATGTAACAGGAAAACTGTCAATATGTTAGAAGAATGAAATTGCGCTTCCCATATTTTACTTTAAGAATTGGAAGTTCATTATATGTGTGTCTCTCTCTGGTACTTCTAAGTTCCTCCTGCACATGAGCACACTGTTTGGCCCAAGAGACCTTCAGCTCTGTGTCAAGGGCCACCACTCTTCAGTTATCAGTCCACAGGGGGTAAAGGAAGCAAAGAATGCAAGAGAAAGAGCAATGAGCCATTGGAAGCAGGACTGGTATTTTTCCCGAGGTTTTTTGAAATAACAATAGTATGGCTCATGTGTTGATTTCCATCCCACATCCAGCATGCTTTTCCATAACCCCCACCAGTCTACAGAGAATTTAGAGGGGGGACCAGAGCCACACTGCTTGGATTGCGGTAAACTGCACCCATATGCACCCCTGCACCCCCACGCAGCTCTACAACCACGAGCACCCTTCACGTCTTCTGAGTATCTCAAGGCCTTGGTTTTCCCGCCTGCAAAATGAGACCAGTGCTTACTTTGTGCATCATTCAGATAGATGACCTCAGTTAATACATGGAAAGGTCTTTGCGATAGAACAGCGACCTACCAGTATTAAACAAGACCAGCTAGGCCCATGGGAGCCATAGGTCCACTGTAGACATCTAGGGCAACACCTGAAAGTTAGGAATTGTAGGATACTCCAATTGTGCTGTGGTATGTACGACCGCTGTGGAAAATGGTACAGGCTTTGCCTTCCCATTTCCCTGAACTCTGACACACAGACAATTATTTTCCCTTTATAGCTATCTACTAATCGTATGGTACCCTAAGAATTATGTAGTGTGAGGGCCGCTAGTATTACAGTAGTTCGCTAAAGACCTGTTGCTTTTTGTCCAACTGACTCAGCCCGCTCCCCACCGCTGTTGTGCAAGAGGTGGGAGAAAGTTGTTGCATCATCCCAAACTGCCTTATTGATGCCAAGACCCGTTGCGCAACCGCAGACAAAAGATCTTAGTCACGCAGTAAGGCGACGGCGGCGTGTTTGAGAAGAATGTCTTACTTGGAAAAACCACGGAACTGGGGAGTGCTTTATGATAATAAGTCCCTCGGTTATATAAATCAAGAATGCCACAAAGTTGCCTTTGAAGCCCCCCTCACGGAGAAGAGAGAAGTAAAGGAAGATGAAGCTACACCGAGTGTGGAGCGCCTGTCATACAGGAGGCTGGGACCGAGTCAGGGCTAGGCTGCCAGTTAGAGCTGAGCCTAAAGAAAACAAAACGAAATCAGAGCAACAAAACTCACTTTACAAGCTCCCAGCCCTAGGAGCCTTGTTAGAAATCTAGTGCATTCGCACGGAAATGCGTATTCTTTCAAAACAAAACCACCACCCTGCCAAGGGCACACATCTGTGATCCTAGCATTCTGGATGTACAGGCAAGTGGAGCAAGAGTTCCAGGTTAGACATGGTTACAGAGTGAGTTGGAGGTCAACTGGGCTACATTAGAACTTATGTTATGCGGAAAAGCAAAGTGTTCCCTTTCCACCTGTGGCTGTCATGCTCGACTCTAGCTGATGCTCATGTTCATTTCCTGCAGAGGCTAGTTATCCTCTTGACTTTGCTGTCTGCATTGACTAAAGGGCCTATTTTGGTGATCATAATTGGTTTTTATATTCAGCGCAATTCTTTCAAAACTGCCTGTAATTATGACTGTAGCACCCTTTTCTCTTTCTGAGTTTAATGGTGGTGAGTTGTGACTTTCACTTGCTGGGTTTATAGTCTCCTGGGGTGCTGAGTCTTATATTGATTGGGTGTTGGGGTCCTTCAAAGCCTGTGGCTCTTCGTCTGCTGTTTGTCTTTGTAACTGAGCAGCTCTGTGATGCCCAGACCTTGTCTAGGGCCACTGTGATAGGACCACAGCAGAGACGCCCAGAAATGCAGCCGTTGTTCCTCTCCCTTATGCAGCTCAACACCCCCAGAACAATAGTTCACAATCTTTCTTCTCTAGCCCAAGCAGGGTTTTAACTTGCAATTTTCCTGCTGTAGATTCCCAAACAGCTGCAAAGCATGCTACCAGCCCAGTTACAATTTCTCAATGTAATAGAATAAAAATTACTCTGATTCTAATTAGCTGTCCATATGCACATGGGGATGGGCCATCTACTAGGGCAGGTACAACCTACCACTTCCCCAAAGGAGACTGGCTTTCCCCGCTTCAGCAGCCAACAACTACAGAGAGTTCCTCCTCCTCTTCTAGGGGGAGGGTTCCCCATCCTTGACCAGCTTGATCTTGTCCAAGTAACCACAGCTGCTGTAAGTGTATTTGTCAAAAGCCGTGGCATGTCCAGAAGTCAGCATTTCACAATTCTCCTGGCCACCCAGCCACTGTCCCTCCTTTCTGTCCCCTCTCATGCAGTGCTTCCTGACCCTGGAATAGAGGTTGATACAGATGACCGATGGGCAGCTGAGCATCACAGTTACATAGACCCAGCACTTAGACCAGTTTGTGAGTCTGTGTTAACCAGCGCACACTGCAAAAAGAAGCTTCTCCAATTAAAGTCAAAAGAAATATGAATCTACGGGCATAAATACAAATATTTAGAAGGCAGGCAGTTTGGGGCTGGTGAGATTGCTTAGTGAGTTAAGGTACTTGCCAACAAGCCTGGTGACCTGAATTCCAGCTCCAGGACTGTAGTGTAATGCCTGCTCTACACACTACCTGCTACGGTACAGTTTGCAAGTCAGGCAAGGGGCTGGAGATTAGAGAGAGAGAGGGGGAGAGAGAGAGAGAGAAAGAGAGAGAGAGAGAGAGNAGGGAGGGAGGGAGAGAATGCACATTTTGGCCATGTTTACAGTACCAAGCATAAATCCCTCCTGTGGAATTGTTCTCATAACCAATCAGAAAGCAGTTGGCTACCGCTATAACTGCCACGCTAGTATTGTATCATGGGCACATCTGGCCAGGAATGTTAGCATTGTAGCATGTAGGGTCTAGAGCTGGGTAAGCCTATTGATGTCTTTTCTCCCCCAGCACCCTGCAGAGGACTTTCTGACACTATAACTAGCCAACATGAAGGAAGTGTCATGGTCAGTTTAAGATTGGCTTCTCTATGTTCTGCATCAAAAGTGCATGGCGTCTTCAACAATAGGCTCGTACCATCTAGATATGGTGGGCAACCAAGAGCAATGGCCTCTGGGGCCTCCCTGACTGGTAATTTATATATTTGAAAAAATCCAGTGCCTGGCACTGAGACTTTCACTTAATTACCCATGTCTTCTAGGAAGCATTGTGCATGCAGAACACACACACACACACACACACACACACACACACACCACATGATTTTTTTTTTAAAGCATTCTATAAACTGGTAGATTTCAATTAGGTTTCTCCATATATCCTTAGTTTGGGCTACCGTACCCTAATCTTCCATTCCCACTTAAACCTCTAACTCTGAGTCATTCTCCCCTTCTGCTTCCATGTCACCTGTGATCTATCCCCCTAATCACATCTCCTGCCCTCCTCGGGTTGGAAGATCATACGCTTGCACACAGCTTTATCATGCATCCTCCACTTTGGTTAAGCCCTCTGTGACCCCCTCATTTGTCCATCCTCTCCCACCTCTTCTCTCCCCTCCATCCTCCACCTCACTCCATCCCTGAAATCTTCCCACCCCAGTACCCCCTTTTCTACTTTTGTTTTACTACCTTCTAGCCCTTAAAGCAGCCACTCCCAGTGACCTATTTCTAACCTCCTGGTTTCCAAATGTACCCCCAAGGTTAAACATTCAAAACAAAGAAATTCAAAGCTAGAGTCCACATACAAGAGAAAATGTGCTTTCTAGGTGACCAAAACTCAGTAGATTAAAATATATTCAGTGTATTTTCTCAGCTCTGACCAGTTATCTGCACATTTCATGATTTCATTTTTCCTCACAGCAGAGTGTGTTTGTAACACACTGTCCTTATCCATTCATCTGTGGATGGACATCCAGATTGTCTGTGGAGGTCCAAGTGTCTCTGTGGTCCTTCTGGCTATCTGCAGGCGTGAAACAACTGGCTCACATGTCAGTCCTAGGTTTTGGAGAAACTTCCAGGCTGATTTCCAGAGCGGCTGCACTAGTTGACACTCCCACCACGTTGTAATAAGGACTGCCTTTCTCCACACGCAGTCAGCGCCTGTTCTTGCCTGGCTGCGGGGTCACCTGAAACCTGACTTGGAGTGAGATGGAATCTTTCCTCTCAATCCTCACCTCCCGCCCACAGGACACCTTCATGCCACACATTTACCTGCGGTGAACCCTGGGGGAGGTACAGGGTCTAGTGACATTTAAGCTTCCTTGCTTCCTTTTCTCTCAACATCCCACCCATGAGCCAAGTTTTGCCAAGGAAGGAGTGCTAATACCTGAACTGATAGTCACCACATGGAGAAATGTCCCCGTACCTCTGCATATGTGTCCAGGTAAATGTGGGTTTTCCTCTCTTTAGAAATCGACAGACCACAGAATTCTCTCCAGATGCTTTTCCCAGTAACAGCAACTTGTAACACCGGAGTAGTACAAAAGTGAGTTGCCTCCTGAATGCGCAAGGGCATCCCGCCAACAGTTTGCATCAAGTGACACATCATTTTATAATAGACTTTACATTGGGGTTTGCACTCTATTTATATATGCTTTGAATCTCGATTTTTTTTTAACATTTATGTCTGCTGATTGCCTAGTCAGTTTTTTTCAAGTAATAGTACAGGCTCTCCTCTGCAGCCCGATAAATCTAAATGCTGAAGGGCCAGACAACTATTCTTAACTAAATATTATTCAACTTTTGTGAGTTTTGTTTTTGAGACAGGGTCATGTGTAACTCATATTGGCCTTGAACTCTCTTTGCAGCTAGGAGGGACCTTGGACTCTCGAACTCCTCCCTACATCTCTGAAGTGCTGGGGCTACAGGTGTGTGCCAACATGCCAGCTCTCAACATCCTTCATAAATATTACATAGTACCTAGCTGTGATAAAGCAGAATAACCCTATGTCTTATTAGTCCTTTTTAATGCATTGCATTTATGATTATTGGAACTTGTGGTATATTTAAATCATGTAGTATGTTAAAATTACTAATTAGCACAATACCACACACTGAAGCAAGTGCATAAAAGGAACACACAAAGCCAGGTATGATGGTACATGTTTGTAATCCCTGTACTTAGGAAGCTTTGGACTACCACAAGTTCAAGGCCAACCTAGGCCACATAGCAAGTACTAGGCCAGGTAAGTCTACATAGAAAGACCTTGTCTCAAAAAACAATGCTAACTTCCAATGGGTGCACATGTGTGCAGAAGGGATAGTTCTGATATCCTGTGTAGCCTTGGCTGGCCTGAAACACACAGAGATGCACCTGCCTCTGCCTCCCCGTTGCTGAGACTAAAGGTGTGCACATGCCCAGCTAACATTTTTCTTATCTCTGTAATTATTAAACCACACAAAACCATTGTGTTTACTGCCCTCTCATTCAACAATTCCACTTTTCGTGTTGTTTCAAAGGGTCATGATATTCCAAAATCTTAACCTAATTTATTAAGCGCCTTCAGTCAGGCCAACTACTAAGTTCTAAGTTTTAAATTCTTTTGAAAGTTTAAAATCAGCTTTCTGGGGTTGGGGTAGGTGCTGGGGACTGGCCTTGGGGGGTCTCGTATATGCGAACACAGACATACCATCACTGACCTACATTGGCAGTAATAGCCTCCCTCCCAACCTTTTTAATTGCATTTTCCTACTTCCTGTCAAATTCTTGAATAGATGAAGGTGTCTGTGACACAGCATACACTCTCAGTCTGCAACAGCCAAGCCAGCACACACACTCCTCATCGAGAGGCGACAACTGTCTGCCACTTCAGTTTGGCTGATTGTGGGGTTATGGCAGAGGGGATGCTATGTGTTCTCCAAGGTGGCCTCTTGGAAATGAGCCATCCATCACACTGTGAGGAAGGCCTCTCTGGCTGAGCCCAGAAGGTGGCCAGGACCAACTCACTCATCACTGCCATCTTCCCTGCCTACACCTGCCAGGATAGCTGTGTTGAGGGGCAGGGAAGCAGAGACGAAGCCTCTCTGCTGAGCCTTGCCTTGGTTAAATATGAAGAACAAAAGCAACTGTTGTTTTAAACTACAAAATCTGGAGCGAGTTTCACCCAGCGAGAGAGAATCAATATTTGTTTCATTCTTCATTTTGACCAGCCACTTATTTTTAATGAAAAAGAAATAAACAGAAACAGGAGGTAACCTAGCATAATGTATAAGGGCATTCTCTAATTGGTTTGCTGGGCTCTGTCAATCACCAGGAAATTATTAATAAGTAGTCGCTTATCTGTTGAATGGAAATGATAACCATAACTAATTCACTAGGAGTCCTATGAAAATTCAATGAAGTAATCTATTGCGATAGTTGATATTGATTGGCAGCTTGACAGGATGGAGAATCACCTAGAAGACATACCTCCAGTCTGTCTGTGAGGGAGTCTCTCTGCTGGGCTCAATGAGGTGCAGTGGCCCACCCTAAACCTGGCAGCACCATTCCACTCGCTGGGGGTTTGGACTGAATATAAAGGAGGAAGCTGAGCGTTGGCCTTCATTCCTCTCTGCTTCCTGTCTGTCTGTTCAGGAGCTGCCTCCCAGTCCTGAGACTGAGCCACCTAAACTCTTCCTTCCTTAGGTTCTGTGTGTCGGACGATTTTTGTCATTGCCAAGAGAAAAGTAATCAATACACATTATCTAAAGTATTTCAGTCAATGCTCGCTACTTAAAACGACGACAACAACAAACAGAAAAACCTGCATAAGAGTTGGCTCTTCTGGCTCTGGAGAGATGGGACGGTCAGCCGCTGAGAGCAACTCGGTCCTCAGGACTGGAGTTTGGTTTCCAGCATCCACAGCAGCAGCTCACAACCACCTTTATCTCTGGTTTCAGGGCACTCAACATTCTCTTCTGGCCTCCTTGGGCACCCACAGTGGTGTGCATATACTACTCCCCACCAATATAAACATCATTTTAAAAGTTTAAGAGGCTAGAGTTAGCCATTTGAACAGTTACATATTTTATACATATTCTTGATTTTGTTGCTTTCTTTTTTCTTTTTACTGATTTTATGTGTATGAATGCTTTGCCTACACATGTCTGTGCACAATGTATATGCCTAGTACCTGCAAAGTCAGAAGAGGGTGTAGGATCCTCTGAAACTGGAGTTACAGATGGTTGTGAGATACCTTGTGGGTGCTGGGAATCGAACCCAGATCCTCCTCAGGAGCAACAAGTACTCTAATGCAGACCCATTGCTCTAGCCTGCTTTCCTCTTTTTAATTGCATTAAAACATACATTTTATTATCTTTCCAGTAAGGCTGAAAATCCAATACTGTTTCTGTTGTTGCTGCTATCATTTGCTCTTGTGTGTGTTACATGTGTATTTATACACATATGCATAGGGATGCGTGTCTTTGGAGGCCGCCGGAGGGATCAGGTGTCCTGCTCGACCATCTTCCATTATATCCCTCTGATAGGGTTATTCACTGAACCTGGTGCTTATTTTATGGCTATGCTGGCTGAACCCTGTGGCCCATCTCCTTTAGTGCAAGAATTACACGAATGCTCAGCTAGCCACAACTTAGCTAGGGATCTGAACTTAGGCTCTCACATTAGCACAGTGAGCATTTTTATTCTCTGAGCCACCGTTTGCCTTTTTATAGCGGGAAACGTCAGCCGGGTGTGGAGGTGCACAGTTGCTATCCCGGAGCTTGAGAAGCAGAGGTAGGAGGATCGGGAGTTTAAGACCAGCCTGGCTACACGAGGCCTTGCCTCAATAAATAAATAAACGGCCACACACCAGACTGTGTCAGCAGCTATCCGAAACTAAAAGCAGCAAGCAACTGCTTCACTTCTCAAGTATTTGTAGGGAACAAAGTTCCACCCAGACCTTGAATTCAGAGGAGATACAGTGTTGTGACTTTTGACCCCCAGCTCTATGTAAGAACATCTTTCTGTTTTCCCAGCCACGTTTATGATGATCTGTCAGAGCAACCATAGGAAGCTGTCACGGTGCAGACCA
>LOEQ01004592.1:57763-68956 GCA_001685075.1 Bramus lutescens
ATTAACCAATGAAAGTAACACATAGACAGATGACCCTCCTACATCACACACATATATATATGTATGATAGGCCTCATAAAATGAAGCCTAGGCTGGCCTAGAACTTGCTTCGTACACCACAATGCTCGGTTGGAATCTTCCTGTGGCTTGAAGGAAAATAATCCTGAACTGAGACCTCAGGAGAGGGACAACAATGGTGTTGGCCCTGACTGGTTCTTTGTCCTTCGCTGCTTTCCTCAGGAAACTTCAAGGCTGTCACTGTGCGGCTCACACTGGACTAGAACTCACAGCAATCCTCCTAGCTGAGCTGCCTAAGTTCCAGGCTTTCAGGCCTGGACTAGCACGCTGGTTTCACATCTTCCTGTTATCCTTTCCTGTGGCCTCTCAAAGCAAAGACAGTTTATCAGAAGATTGTTGGTTTAGGCCACACACTTTTTTTTTTAAACATTAAATTAACAGGCCTTTTATGCAGCGTGATCATTCAAACCATGACTATCTTAAGGAGAAACCTGTGTGTTTAGCACATTTAATAGGCATGAACTTCCTCTCACCTTCAGTAAGTACATCCTGACTCGGCATTTATTTTATCTGCCTGAAACACCCTTTAAAGGGTTTTATTTTGTTTTTAACTTAAAGGGGTTTTTACATAAATGTTTTTATATTGGCTCCTTGGAGCTTTAATAAATGAAACCTTCTTCTCTGCACTCCCTTTCTTGAAATAAGCTGGAGGGAGGCTACAGGAAGAGTATATGGAACCAGGTTCTTCGAATACTTGTTGGTCACAGTGCAGGCTGTTTTATGCTTGGCTGTGAGGCTTCATCAGTATTCAATGAGTCAAAGCACAGGAAAGCGCATTATTACAGCTGTGTTCAAGGTAAACAATGCAGGTTTCTCTTGGGCTGGAGGGTTCATTTGCAGTTGGGATGGACTGGGTGGGGTGCGTGCGTACTTAGAAATGAAACAGCGTCCAGGTATCTGAGTATACTGCAGGAAGTAATCTCTAATAGGAAGGGCAGGAAAATAGACTTTGTTTCTTGAGACTGACTCTCACACTGTGGTATGGGCTAACCTGGAACTCACGGCACTCCTCCTGCCTCGGCCTCCTGGAGGGCTGGGGTTGCAGGAAGCAGGTGTAGAACCGCTGCACTCAGTTCAAACATTTTTGTTTAAGGCGTCCTTTGCTCCCTGGCACACATCCCACAGCACAGGTCGCCTCTTACACTTTCATTCCAGCTTCAATGATAAATCCTCAGTTTGCCTTGTTGATATCATTTCACTAAAGCGAGCACATAGTCCATGTTCTCTCTCAGATGCAGAATGTAGAATTAAATCTGTGTATGTCTACATATATACCCATATATGTATACACACATGTGTGTGGCATATGTACATTAAAGAGAGGATAAGTCTATGTTCTCTCTCATATGCAGAACGTACAATTAAAATCTATATGTCTACATATATACACACATACATGTGTGGCATATATACACATATGTATATACATGTATATGACATTGATGAAGTTAGAAAAGGGATGATTAGAGGGGGAGAAGAGATAGAAAGGGAAGGAGAAGAAGGGAAAGGTGATGGAATACATGAAATAAAAGCAGAAAAGCAGTTCTTAGGAAAAGGAGACCAGCAAGAGCACACAGCAGAGCAAGGGAGGACAGGGCAGTGGGGAAGGGGTTGAATGACAATAAAGTAAGTATGAAAATGCCATTATGAAACCCATTGCTTTGGTAGCTTACAAATATAGGACCAGCAAAAAAGCTCAGCAGGATCTTGTTGCTAAGACTAGAGATCTGAGCTTTGATGAAAAGCGAGAACTAACTCCCCACAAGCTGCCCTCTCTCTAACTTCCACATGTGTGCTGTGGAGCACACATGCCCACGTGTGTGTGTGTGCGTGCAAACACACAGAGAAAGAGAGAGAGAGAGAGAGAGAGAGAGAGAGAGAGAAGTAAATGTAGTGGAAAATGTTTAATTTAGGTTTAAAAATATTTGAACACAGAATGTGGGGCTGGGGATGAATTTTGGCAGAGCACTGGCCTCGCATGCACAGAGCCCTAAACAGTACCTCCTACAACTGGATATTGTGCTGCAGGTCTGTAATCCTAACACTTGGGAGATGGCGGATTAGAAATTTAAGACAACATTCAGGTATATGAGATCCTACCTAATGGAGTAATTTTAATAGGAAAAGAAAAAAATGCAAGAAACCTGAAACAGCAAGGGACTCTTCAATTACTTAAGTCACAGATGTTAAAAATGAGCAAAACCATTTTAAAGATTACTAGTAAAAAAATAGTGGCTGACCTGAAAGAGGGTGCACAAACAGACAAATGTAAGCCAGGACCGAGCTGGCCAGTTTTCTGTCAACTTGACACAGGCTGATGTCATTTTCAAAGAGGGAACCTCAGGGGAGAAAATGCACCCACCCTGTGGGCAAGCTTGTGGTCCATTTTCTTGATTGATAATTGATATGAGAGGGCCCTGCTCACCGTGAGCAGTGCTGCCCCAGGGCAGGAGGTCCTGGGTGCCAAAAGAAAGCAGGCTGAGTGAGCCCTGTGGAGCAAGCCATGCAAAGGAAGCTAATAGACAGTATTCTTCCATGGTTTCTGCTTCCGTTCCTGCCTTGAGTTCTCACCCTGACTTTCCTCAGTGACAGATTGCTACCTGAGAGTAGTAAGATGAAGTCAGTCCTTGTTCCCCAAGTTGCTTTTGGCCATGGTGTTTATCACAGCAGATTGAAAACTAGGATAGAAATTGGTGCCAGAGACTGTGCTGTTGCTGTGATGGACCTGACCAGGATGGTTTGGGGGGAGAATTCTGGAACTTGAGGAGGAAAAATTTCGAGGAAAAGTTTAGAAATGTTGCCAAAGGAAAGCTTAAAACTTAATGAATCAAGTGATACACTGGAAAGTATTATCAAGAGAATCAACCAAGTGAAAGAAAGATGGCCAGAGGTGGAAGGCAAGGAAGATGAAGTGCTATGTCCAAACATCAGTAAAAGAAAAGAAACAAACAAAAAAGCCAAATAAGTATGACTACATAATCAGGCAACTCTGGATACAAACAAGTAAGAGAAGAAACTCAAGAATGAATCAAATGTGATTAAAGAAGGATCCGAGATAAAAAAAACTAAAAGCAGAGAACCTATTCAATAAAATTATGGCAAAAAAAAAAATCAAGTGCAGAAGAAGAAACAGACAAGCAAACACAAGATGCATTTAGAACCTCAAATCCACAGGGCCAGAGAAGAACCTCCCCATGACACACTGTAGTCAAGCAGGCAAAATGCAAAGCAAGGAAACAGGGCCAGTGAGATGGCTCTCCAGGTGGAGCACTTGCCAGGCTAGTCCGACAACCTGAGTTCAAGCCCCAGAAAGCACACAAAGGTGGAGGAGAGAACCCGCTCCACACAGTTGTCTTCCTACCTCTCCACACACCTGTGACAGGTATGCCCTCCCTCCCCATGAGGTAACTAAGTAAAGTTAAATTTCTAAAACATAGCAAAGAAAACTATTGAAAGTTATAAAGGAAAAACCTGCACTCATCCACAATGGACACATACCAAAAAAAATCAGGTCTCTTGTCAGAGGCTGAGATCCTAGAAAACATGACACAATACCTTCAAAGGCCCAAAAGGGACAACTGCCAACCAAAATGGCTGTATTCCAGCGACATTATTTTAAATGGGTGCGGAAATGAGGTTATTTCTTTTTCTTTTTAATTGTTTGTGTGTGAGAGCACGCACATGCATGTCTGTGTGTGTGTGTGTATGTACGTGCACTGGCAAGACAGAGCACACGCGTGGAAATCAGAGGACAACTTGCCAGTGTTCTCTTGTTTCTCGATGTGGATTCTGAGCATCATAGTCAGGTCAACCAGGGGCTAGTGAGATGACTCAGTGGGGAAAAGGTGCCTGCAACCAAGTGTGCTAACCTAAGTTTGATCCCCATACATACATGGTGGTAGAGAGAACTGACTCCCGCAGGCGGGTCTCTGATCTCAAAATGGTTGTGATGGCAGGCCAAGGAACATGCCTTCACACACAAACACCCTAAGTTAAAATAAGACACAATAAAAATGTTTTTAAAAGAGGAAAAACCCAACCTCAAAAGCATCATATGACAATAAATAACAAACACATTATAAAGGCCAAAAATTTAATGAAATGTAGACTAAACGAATAATTCATAGAACAACTTATCAAATGAGTTAGTTTTAGAAAAACAAAAGAGCTTGTTAAGCTCCTAGGCAAGCCAAGAGAGCGAACGCTCGAACCAATGAAAGCAGGTTTGAAAAGAGGAGGCTGCCACAGACGCCAGTGAAATCCAGAGCACCCTTAAGGAATACTTTGAAAGCTGATATTCCTCAAATCTGGGAAATCAAGGAGTAAGTTCCAAACACAGATGTGGTGTCTTGCATAAGAATGGCCCCCATAGGCTCATATATTTGAATGCTGGGTCTCCAGGGAATAGCACTACTTAAGACAGATTAAGAGGCCTGGCTTTGTTGGAAGAAGTGTGTCCCTGGAGGTGAGCTTTGGGGTCCCAAAAGCTCAAGCTGGGCCCAGTGGCTTGTTCTCTTGAAAACAAACAAACAAACAAAAAAACAAAGCAACAAAACAGAACAGTGCTGGTGGTATCACAATACTTGATTTCATGCTATATAACAGCACAGCAATAGCAAAAGCAGCATGATGCTGTCACAAGAATCAACATGTAGACTAATAGAATAAAATAGAAGTCCCAGAAATGAGCCTAGGAAAGGCCACCTCTATAACAAATGGTGCTGGGAGAACTGGATTTCCGTATGTCGGATAAAACTAGATTGTCATCGTTTGCCCTGCACAAACACAGCCGATGCAATACACATCAAAGACTTTAATATACAAAAGCTTTGAATCTGCCACAGGAAAATAATAGATAAGAAACATTGTAAGCATAGACAAGAACTTTCTGAAAAGAACTCCCATAGTCCAGGAAATGATTCTAAGGATTGGTATCTAGTCATCTAGTGGCTGGGAATACAAGAGACAGCTTAGACACAGACATCTATGCTGATCTAGGAAATGATCCCAGAGTAGAAAGCAGCCTCCAGAGTGTCCATGCATAGCTTATATTCCCACCCTGTAGCTATAAAAACTAAGCATAGAATAAAGCTCTTGCTTGTTTTTCTTTTCAATTGAAAATAGATTTCTTTTATACAATATATTCTGGTTACAGGGTTCCCTCCCCCAACTCCTCCCAGATCCTGCACTATTTGTATCTCAAGCACTATGTACATGGCCCGGTGGTTGGTGGCACACGCCTTTAATCCCAGCACTTGGGAGGCAGAGGCAGGTGGATCTCTGTGAGTTTGAGGCCAGCCAGGTCTACAGAGTGAGTGCCAGGACAGGCTCCAAAGCTACAGAGAAACCCAGTTTCGAAAAGCAAAACAAAACAAAAAGAGAACTCCATACACTGCTTTATGTGTGTGTTCCTTACCTGTATCATTTACTTTTCTATTGCTGTGATAAAGGACCACGAGCAAGGCAACTTATAGAAGTGTGTATTCGGGAGTCCATGCTCTCAGGGCAAAGGCATGGCAGCAGAAGCAGGGAGCTGAGGGCTTACCTTGTTTTCAACCACCAACGTAAGAAAAGAGCAAACCAGAAATTATTTAAATGTAAATTCCCCAGGCTACATCCTTCTTCCAGCAAGGCCACACCTCCTAAACCTACCCAAACAATGCCACCAACAGGGGATCAAGTACACAGATGCCCAAAATTGTTGGGGACATCTCACTCAAACCACGGCATTACCCAGTAACTGTTACCAGATGCAATGTGTTGTGTACATCCTGCGCTGGAAAGATCTCTTAGCTTCTAGTCCATGTATACCTGCCACTGTCTGTCTACAGCTCTGTAGGTAACCAAAGTAGGTTTAGTCCTTCCTTTGAGTTTTGAAAGATTTTGTTAAGTGATAATGTCAAAAGTAATTTTCCTGCGGCTCAAAAACTAAAAACAAAAAAGCTCCCTCAAAATTCATGGCTTTTGATTGCCTTACAGGGTAACCTGTTTTGGACTAGTCAGCTAAGATGTATTGAGAGGCCTCTCTGAGTTGTTTTCCGGCGTTCTGATTCAATTAGCTGGAACACTGAACACAAAACAAAATCCTCTGGCCGTTAAGTCTGAGAACACAAGACTTCAAATTTACGGTTTCCAGAAATTTCTGCTTCCCAAGCCAGCCATTATTTTTTTCAGTTGTTGTTATTTAACCTTCTGCTTAGAACATTTTTCAATTTTGATTTAGATTTAAATACATATGTACTTTGTGTGCCATTTGTTGGAATATACAAAATATAAGACACACACAAAATATATGAAAATATAGAGGACTGTGTGCAGCACATCAAACCATGGTTAGACTATGTTAAGTCACTCTCAAAATGGCTCAACACATATTAATTTTAAGTTATTAGCAGTTAGATCACTGAAAACATTACCAGAGAACAACATATATCACTTATATTCTTCTTTTAAAAGTGCCACCTGAGAAGTGGGGGAGCCTTTAAGAGACAGAGCTTAGGGGGGATTTCAAGTCAGAGGGGATATGTCCTTGAATATCCTTGAAAGAATTATGGGACCTGATCTCTCTTATCACTTTTAGCTTCCTGGTAGTTTTCTGGACCACATGCTCCGGGTGATAGGCTGCCTGACACAGGCCCAAAATGCAACGGGGCCAACTAACTACGAACTGAAATGTCCAAAATCAACTTTTCCCTCTCTGAGCTGATTATCTCAGGGGTTCTGTTACAGTAATGAAAGCCTAACACACAACATGCAGACCAACGGTCCCTGCTAGCCATGTTTCCTGTAAATACTTAGCAGACACCTTCTGCCTGCTGAGGCTCCCCTCCTTCTGGCTCAGTCCTTTCTCATTCGACTCAGGTTGTTGTCTTCTCCTTCCTGTCTTTATCCAAACCCTTTTCCATCACTTTAACTATATTCTATCTTTCTAAAGAAACTGACCATCATGTGTTCTAGAGTCTAACGTCATACTATTGACAATTGGTTTGTATAGTGTCTTAGGGTTTCTGTTGCTGTAAAGAGACCATGACCATGGCAATTCTTACAGAGGAAAACATTTAACTGGGGCTGGCTTACTGTTCAGAGGTTTAGTCCATTATCATGGCGAGAAGCATGGCAGCAGACACCATGCTGGAGAGGAACTGAGAGATCTACATGGTTTGCAGGCATCAGGAGAAGACTGTGTGCCATGCTAGGCCCAGCTTGAGACCTCAAAGCCTGCCTCCACAGTGACACACTTCTCCAACCAGGCCACCCCTCCTAACAGTGCCACTCCCTATGGACCAAGCATTCAAATACGTGAGTTTCTAGGGGCCATTCCTATTCAAACCACCACATACATTATAATCAGCCCTCCAGATCCTACTGCAGTCCAGGACCACAGCATGGGTTTGGGTCCTGAGACAGGGAAGGGGTGTTGGAATTCCGAGAAAATCATTCACATTCAGCAGGACACACTTAAAAGGGCCCTACTTGCAAAGAATCTCAAATCCATCACCAGCATTGTGCTGTCTCTTGGTCTGAGATCAGCCAGTCACCCAGTTTGCACATAATCCATGTAGGCCAATGGGTTTGAAGTCTCACTGTATCTGGGTTACTGGTAGCCCTGTAGCACAGCCCCCCCCCCAGCCTCCACTACCAGGTCATCTCCAAGGGACAGCTGGGACACTTGCTATTAGCAGAGCCTGAGTCCCATGTTAGGTGCAAGTCAAAACTGTGTTTGATATAGATGAAGGAGAGTCAAGCTGATCCATTTGGGGACATCCCGGCCTCTGGCTCCAGACTGTCCCTTAGACCCACTAAGGCAGAACGGGCCTCCATCTCAATCTCCGGGCCACAATACTCTCCAGAGTCATACTGAACCTCCTAGCAGGCTAACCAGCCCAGGGTTCCTGGGTCGCTAATCTGTTACCACACCCTCACCACCGGCAGCTGTCTGTGTCAGTTCCCGTAACAATCCTGCCTCAGTTTCCCCGAGTGTGCACTGGGATATTTATGATTTAGTTCTTAATAAATTTCTATACTATGGAAAATGCCATTTCCTGTGCCCTAAGTTTTATACTGAGACCCAGACTCACAGTTATAGAGATGAGTAAGTAAAACTGTCCAGAGAGCTGGGATTAAAAAGGGGGAAAAGAATCGCTTGTTGGAATTCGAATTTAGTGTCTGGGACCTGGTATAGCACAGCAGACACTGTTAGCAAGGATTCCTTTATTGTTTTCGCCCAAAGGGGCTGTTCCAAGCCATTTTCCCACACCCATAAGCATTTTGNNCCCCCCCCCCATGACTCACCCTGTGTTTGGGTCCTGAGGCAGGGAAGAGGAGACCAACCTGGAAAGAGACAACCAGGAAAGGGGCAAAGAAATTAATTGTCGGACCACCAACTGAGTTTCACCCAAGTGGCCAGCCATCTTTATACATCAAAAACAAGCATATTTTTCATACTAAAAAACAAGTTTTTCTTATCCTCCAACATTACCCTCCGGCAAAAACAAATATGTCAAATCTGTTTTCTCCCAGGTTTTACATCAAAACATCTTTAAACCAAAACAACACTTACCATTTTGTTTGCTTAGCCAACTATCGAGCAAGGTTCATCCTGTCTTTACAAAACAAAAGGGTGATTGACATAGGCGCAGGGTTTCCAGAACAACAGTCTCATTCGAAACAAATTTACAGAAACAGGGGTGATCTAACCCGGATCCAGTCAGCACTGAATCAGAACAGCTTCCAGATCTGAAGTGACAGCTGGCATCCCCAGACAAGAAACCCGAGAAGTATCAGTTCCCAAAGAATAGGGGAAAATAATTTGAGAAAAAAATGGGGTTTACAGGAGTGATCCCATCTGTCCCCTTCATGATTGACAAAATGGCACTAAAACCACCAAGAGAATCATCAGTATTACGAGAGAGAAGAGGGTGTGTAGGCCACCCAGTTCCAGTAGTGTTCTGCACTGTCCCAAAGTCCACTGGTCCTAGCCAAGTGAGACTGTCCCCATGGGCATTTGCCTCATTTGGAGACCCATTGGACAAGCACTCATATACTGCACCAAAACTAGGTTGCACGATTCTCAACACTATCCCTGTCTGTAAAGTCAATCAATGACATATTTCTTTAAAGTTGCATCTCTACAGATCCTGCACGCTTTTTCTTCTTATACTATTCCTTAACAATATGGCACCATTAGTGCCATTTATACTCCACTGACAGGCATTGGATAATCTAGAGATAACTGAAGCTTGCTGCTTGGCTGAGTACAGGAAGATATGCAAACAGCATGCCAGTCTATCTAAGGGATTTGAACATCTAAAGACTTACATATCCCGCAGGAGGGTGGGTCCAGGAATCAGTCTCCTGTGCATACAAAGATAACCAACTAGTGAAAATATGAAGTATGCTGACATTTAAATAAGGCAGAGGAAGCCCTGGGTCTCTTGAGTAGGCTCTGTCCCTTGGACCACCACCTTTCTTTGTGATATCCCACTTTTACGATTTTGCCGCTATTGTTTTTTGAGATGGAGTCTCACAAGGCTTCAAACTCGCTTGGTAGCAGAGGTTTGGCTTTCAACTCCTGGTCCTCTGGCCTCTACACCCCAAGGGCTGGGAACCATGCATACCTGACTTTGTGCCACACCAGTGCAGCCTGGATGCCGAGACTGGGGGGGTTGGTGCCGGGATTGAGACACGGAGGCTTCTTTTCAGGTGGAAGAACAGCAACCTTTATTTTCCCTGAGCTAAAGCCTTTTATACCTCTACTGCTTCTGTGGAAAACCACCGGCCAGATCCGCTGCCGGTCAGGGGGAGTGAGGGCAGCTAGATCACAACAACTTTGTCTCCTTATTTTTTTGGTTTTGTTTCTTTTGTCTTGTTTCTTTTTATCTTTTTTCTACACATTCTTTCTCTCCTTCTCTCATAATGGCAAGAAATATATTCTAAGCACGGACATATTCTAAACAAGGAAACCTCATATAGGATGAGGGGAAGTGATGAGTTGACAACTAAAGACTAAAGTACTCAACATGAGGAGATCCAGTCTTAATGATCAAACAAAACAAAATAAAAGAAATCCCAAATCTATAACCACTTGAATACAAAGAGATCTTCAATGATTATTAGGACAATTGCAGAACAGGGTTTGGGATTATTTAACTTTTTTCTTTCCCTGCTGCTGTGGTAAAAGACTCTGACCAAGGCCACCTAGGGGAGAACGGTTTACTTTCTGCTCACCGTTCCCAGCAAGGCAAGAGGATCAGGAAGTTCAAAACTCATCCTTGGCTAAATAGCAAGTTTAAGACTAGTCTGGATTACGTTAGGCCATGTCTTTAAAGAAAAGAAGAAAAAGGAAAAGGGAGGGTGAAAACAAATGCCTGGCATTCTTGACTTTGGTTTTGTGTCTGTTTCTTTCACTCTGGCTCACATTCCCACTTGACTCTGCCCACCTCCCCATCTCACTCTCTAAGAGTTAAGGCACAGAGGTAAGCCACTGTCCTGAGCTTACCTTCATTTCCAGGAAGAGCAAAACCTCACAGACACGGACCATACAGACACAGACATGGCCCCTAAAGATGAAGGCAATTACCCATGAGGGAGAGGCTGCACCCTAAAGTAGAATTAAAGGTCTCCTGAGAGCCAGCTGCCTGCTTCCCTCTCAAGAACTCCTCGGGACCACCTTGCAGAGCTGGAGCCAAGGCAGTGATGCTCACCACCACAGCTTGGCCACTCCTGCTCAGTTATGTGCCCCTCATATCCCTCGCCCTGATTCCTCCTCTGTTTAAAACTAAAGTTCGTATCAGCATCCCAAAGATTAACACGGAGATCACTTGATGTCTTTATCTGCTCCTCGTGCAGTGTAGCCACACTGATAAGATTTCCTCCTCCTGCTTTTTATGAGTCCTCCTTCATGTCTTTAATTGGTTTATTGGGATGGTGAGCCTTGCCTTTGGGAGATTCTAAAACCGTATCTTTTTTTTTTCTATTTTCTTTTCGTTCCTGCCTGCCTTTTTCTTCCTCCCTCCCCTCTCCCTCTCTCCCGCTCTTTCTGAGACATGTGTTTCTCTATGTAGCCCTGGCTGTCCTGTAACTCACTCTGTAGACCAGGCTGGCCTCAAACTCAGA
>LOEQ01004592.1:76751-107324 GCA_001685075.1 Bramus lutescens
CAGCCTTCGCCGCCGCCGCCCGCAGGGCGCCCCAGGCCGCACCATGGTGAAGGTGACGTTCAACTCGGCGCTGGCCCAGAAGGAGTCCAAGAAGGACGAGCCCAAGAGCAGTGAGGAGGCGCTCATCATCCCTCCGGATACCGTCGCTGTGGATTGCAAGGTCCGGGCTGGGGTCGCGGGCGGGGTCCCCATGGAGGGGACGGGTGCGCGTGCGGCCCTCCGCTCCCGGGTACCGTAGTGCTTGTGCAGCGGGCGGGGTCTCTGCCCTGGAGACCCCCTCGGGGACAGTTGCACAGGTGTGCCAGCGCCCGCCGCTTTGCACCTGGCTTGGTCGCCTGGGGATCTACAGCAACTGGCACCGCCACCACGGAGTTAGGCACTTTGTTCCAGTATAAACACTGTGCCTAAAATGGCTGACATCATAACAAGCCTAAACCTCTGTTGTTTCATACTTTCGTTTCTAGGCTGAACAGCCCTTGGACTAAGTCCAGTTACTGTAAGCATCTTAAAAAAGCTTTTTCTTTTACAAAACCCCCTTGCCTACAAACGGCCTACGGTGTTGGCAGGTGAACCTCACCTTGGGGTCTGGAGGGGGAGAGGACAACCGTATACTGGGAGTGGTTTCTGGGTGTTGATTTTATTAGTGTAACAAATATTCCAGGTGAAAGTAATTGCTGTTGTGGCTGTTCCCGTGTAACCAACAGTTGATTTTTAAATGTTATCAGCGTCTTTGTGGGAACTACCCATAAGTGAAACCTGGACTCTGAACGTAGGGCTCCTGTCCCTACAAAATGCGCCCTCAATTCACCAAATTCTGTTAACACTGAATAACTGTGAGCAAAGCCGTCACTGGATTTGAGCTTTTAAAGTGACTTACAATGTTCTTTTAAGTATAAATGTAATTAATTGTCTTCTGAGTTTTTCTCCTGCCTAGCCTTTGACTGCAGACATTTGATACTTAACAGATACTAACTGTAGTTGTTTAATTTTTCATAAATACTTTTCAATACCTTAATCTCACTTGGGTAGTTTTAGGTTTGATTTAAAAACAATCATTTGTGTCTCTGGTACAAGCATTAAGGTTTTTTTTTTAATGATGTAATGAAAATTACTGTTAAGAAACAGGCCACTAACACCCTATAAAATTTTTGAGAACATAATGGCAATCTGGGCGGCTTGTATTTGTTTTCTGAAACTGTTCTAGCTAAAAGCAAACATCGGGTTGATTTTTAAATGACTGCCTTCCCCTGAGATAGGAAGAGAGAGCTGGTTCCTTTAAAGGATTAAAGGTTTTTGGTTTAGTATTGTTTTCCTGAACCCAGTGCAAACAGTTTTGGTCCTGAAAACCGGTTAGAAGAATTCACAGGTGAAAATTGCCAAGGCACCTTATATCCCCTTGGGAGGTGCGCATTTTCTCTATACTAGGTCTGTAGTCAAGTGCCCAGTGACAACAGCCTCCCGTCAGCATCCTTGTTTGTGGCTCAAACTGGGCTTGAACTCCTGATCCTCCATCTTCCTCCCAAGAACTGGGATTACTGGTGTGCACAACCATGCTCAGCTTCAAATATGTACTCTTAATGTTATTGTATAGGTATATGTTTAAGTTTTGAAGATACAATGCTTCTCACCTAAGTCTCTGTGATGTCATTTCTCAGTCCTTTATTCCATGGTTGTGAAGGTTTGAAACTCTGGACAGACATCAGAATTCACTTTGTTGAGGAGATTTGAACCGGACTGGTGACAAATCTTGTCCTTCATGAAGAAGTGGTCTTATTTTCAGGCTCTTAGGAGTACTCATATGCCCACCACAATTTAATTTTTATTTCTAGGTGACTGTTAGTTCTCTACTTTGCTTTTATTCCTTAATTTCTCTATTCTCTGTGTCCACAGAAAAATCCTGCGATTATCCTTTATAGCCACACAGAAACCACAGCCAAATTGATTAATCCAAAAGATATAACTAATTCTTTTCTCCATTCTGTATTCTAAAAGCTGGAAGCCTTTTCTCAGTGTGGAGTGGGGTGACAGTATTTATCTACGGTGAAAGTAGGAAGGATAAAGGAAAAGCCTACTTGAGGACAGCCGTCTGTGAGAGAACTTCTGATCTCCTTTCAGGGCTGCGGAGTGATTACATAATGTTCTGGTGCTTCTTTGGGCTGGACTGTGTGGCAACCACCTTGTCTGACCGCCTGGGTTGGGAACAAAATTAGCCTTAGTGTGATTAGCCTGGGGCATTTCCTTCAGTCAAGGGGACCACACTAGGCTTCGTTAGGGTTCAGAACTCCGAAAGAAAAGTGTTTTTAAGACTTTCAACTCTCAGGGACCACAGTAAACATGGACCAGGTTTTTTGTTTTGTTTTTAATTCGCTTGAGGCTTGCCTCTCTGGGATCCCCGACCCAGTGCACTAAGGATTCTGATCACTCTTGCCCCTCACTGGCTTATGTAACCTATCTTTCTGTACTTTATGCTGCTCTCAGCTTCTGCTGCTGTATCTTTCTCTGCAGAGATCCTTCTGGAAGTAGTTCTACAGCTCCAGTGTGGCTGCTGTCCTCGCAGTAGCTGTGATTCCAGCAGCTGTTTTGTTTGTTTGTTGATTACACTATCCCAACTAGTTGGCATTCTATTTCTTCCACATTTTCCTGTTGACAGTGTTGTCTTCTTCCCAGACTTGTTCTCATAGACAAAAAGCTCTTAGAGGCACAGGCAGAGCAAGAATCATAGTATCATGGTTTGTGTGACAAGATCAGTTTGAAATGCTATACATACATTATGATACAGACTGCAGTCCTTGATTTTGTGCTCAACGCTTACTTTGAACCTTGAAAAACTTGTGTACGTGTGCAAATAACCAAGAAAATACTGTTCCTATATCAGAAGTCCCAAATGTGCCCCCTGAATAACTGTTGGATTTTTTTAAGGTGTAAATTTTATTTTTCCTTTGTGTAAGATGAGAGGATAGAACCAGATGGCCCACAAGGACTCTTTCAGTTTTAAAATAATTATATGAAGATGCTAAGATTACATAATTGCATTTTTGCAATAATTAAAATTGCTGTTTGGGGTTTTGGTTTGAGTCAGGGTCTCACATTGCCCGTGCTGGTCTTGAACTTGGTATGTAGCTGATGATGACTCCCGATCCTCTGGTCTCCACTTCTGGAGTATTGAGATTGCACCTCTGTCCCGCCCCGCCCTGCTTTTACAGTTCAGTTGTTTTCATTGTGGGAGAAGAAAACAAGTGCCCCCCTCACCCTCACAAGACAGTTTCCTGTCTTCCTTTCCATGTTGAATTTGTTTCATTCCTCCCTTGAGTCCTTCTGAGAGGCAGTGGCTCAAGTAAAAGGAACTAAATAGAAGGGAGGATTATGTAATAAAGCATGTTCTCACTTTTGCTCGCCTTGCTGTGGAGCAGGGGAGTAAGCAGGAGTTCTTCTTGCAGTACCTAATCATGAACCCCTTTGCTCAGTAGCAGCCCTCAAAACAAAACAAAACAAAACAAAAAAAACC
This sequence comes from Bramus lutescens, assembly GCA_001685075.1. Lineage (NCBI taxonomy): Eukaryota > Metazoa > Chordata > Mammalia > Rodentia > Cricetidae > Bramus > Bramus lutescens. The sequence continues at coordinate 80,257 of LOEQ01004592.1, forward strand.
CCACCTCATTTGCTTCATTAGATGGCCAGCCTCACAAGCTGCTTGCAATAGATTGTAAGAGGTAAATTGCTTGCAGAGCTACAAAAATGGATATCACGGGTGCTGGGAGTGAAGAGCACACTGAGCTGTCACAAAATGGCTGAGTGGATCCTAGTTCATGCTTTCTGATTTTTCTCTATTTTCAAAATCAGGACTGAACAACTTAATAATTTAGGTTTCAGTTTGTGGTGATGGTTTTGGTATTTTTTGTGGCTTGAGGGGGTAGAGGAAGAACATAAAATGCATGACAGCAGTAAGATGTGTTGATCTGTAGAGGGGCTGGGAACTTGGCTCTCTGTAGCCAGAGTGCTTCTCATTACCTAGGAACATTTATTGTAGAGTAGACTCGGCTGTCCTAGAACTCGCTGTAGATCAGGCTGGCTTGGAAGGTGCTCTTAGTACTGAGGCAAGCATGTGCCATCATGCCTGGCTATAGAGCCAGTAAAACGCTTCCATTCATTAGGTCTTGGCCTCTGTGATGGATATCTGAAAGAAAGAGTTTTGTCCTGGGAGACATAAATTGCACCCTGGCTTTTGAGGGTGGGTGAGGTTGCACATTGTCATTGTATGGTTGAAGGACAAGTTGGCTGCCAGGATAAGGGTTCCCTGCTGGAGAAGGCCGGATGTTGTCCTTGGCATAATCACAAACCTCTAAGAACTCACGAAATTCAACTCTACCACCTAAGAATTTTATGTCAACAGCAGTATTTTTTTTAAAACCAGAAAAATCTCAAACACATTTATGATACAGGTATATTTAATGTGTTCAGTGTTCATCTTCCAAGTGTTGATTGTGTGTTGCAGAAGCTTGACCTGTGTGTTAATGCCCAGAGAGGAATGTACGGGGAAGTAATCTGAGACATTGCAGTTTCATCAAACCATAACCCAAATATTTGAAGTGACTTCAAAAGCTGCATTGTTTTCTCAAAAAGGAGAATGCTTTCTGAATTCGTGTTTTGACTAAAGCCTCTTGGATCGCTTTGTATGACACTGTGCTAGTAAAGATCTTCCTGGACAAAGAAATGGGTCAAAGTAAATGTGCTCTCTTTAACTGTTTGGCAAGAATTCCACTTGCACGCCCCGGGAATTGAACCTAGAGCCTTGGACGAGCTTGACAAGGGCTTTACACCCCCACCCTGAGCTATTTCTCCAGCCCTAAATGTGTCACTTTAATTAGAGCCTGGAGACTGAAGGCGTTAAGGACTTTTCCCACTGAAGGATTCAGGCCACAGCCACTACCTGTTAAGATAAGGGACTTCACACCTCTCAGTCTCAAGGTGATGATTATCTGAATGTCTTAGAAAATAGTTAATGTTGCTGTGTAAAGCTGTGGCAGGTTCTGGACTGGCGGGGAGCCTCAAGTGATAGTCCTTTACAATATGTGGACAGGAGAAAGGTCAAGGCTTAGGATGGTGTGGCAGAAGTCAGGCTAAAGATGGCGTGGCAGAAGTCACCCTAAGGACATCATTTTAAAACTTTCCACTTAATAGAATGAATTTCATTACTTGGTGTGTTACCTTTAAAAATCACCGAAACAGAAAGCACTGAGGAAAAACCCATTACTTCCTTGTGATTTCCACGTCCTCCTGTATATGGATCCGTATTCTCACAAGCTTTAAGCTCATGGGCTACCAGTCATTGAGTGAACATTTAAAGGATTGCTGATTTTTTTTTTAAAGTCCATCCTTTGAGTTGAGGAGAAAAAAAAAAGCTGTGAAGTGCTGCAATAGCCATCCTGTTCTAGGACAAAGTCGACTGAATAGATATCCTAGTCCTAAACAGGAAAGACTGAATAACCAACCCCTCTAGGGCTGGCAGGAGTTGCCTGCCTAGAGGGATTCATGACTTTGAGCTAATACAAATATGACTGAAGAGAGGTTAATATTGAAGTAAATTTATAGTCTGGTTTATTAATACTAACAATTTTAAATTACATCTCAAGTTTATTGGAGACAGTATGCATGGCATTAGAACCTCGGTTTTTTTTTTTTGTGTGTGTATGTTTTGAAATAGAACTTCTCTGTTGTTGTCCAGGCTGTGTTGTTGTCCAGGCTGGTCCAGAACCTATAGTTACTCTCCTGCCTCAGGCTGAAAAGTGCTAAGAGATTCAGGTGCGAATTTGACATACTCATATGAACATTTTTGTTTACACAGGTATTCAACAAGGTATTGAATTCCATATCTTCAGGAATAAGCTTTGGTGGATTTTTAATACTCAAATATTCAAACTTTTTTCTACTTCCTTTTTTTTGGTGGTGGGGGGGAGCAAGACCACACTATGGCAGCCTTGGCTCCCTTGGAACTCATTATGTAGACCAAGCTGACCTCAAAACTCGCAGCTGTCTACCTGCCTCTGTACCCCGAGTGTGGAAATTAAAGGCGTGTGCTATCACACCTGGCTCCGAATCTTTTAGTGCCAAATTATTTTTACAAATTAAGATTTATTTAAGAAACTTAAGTTTTCATAGTGAGTATAAAGCTTAAATCTTAATTTTTTTCTTAAATGTGATAGCAGTATTTAAAAGTTTTAGAGATAAATCTCACCCTGTAACGTAGGCTGACCCAGGACTATAAACCAGCCTGACTCGGAACTCACTCCTCTCTTCCTGCCTTGGCCTCCTGGGTGCCTTGACATCAGGCTTGAGCTATTGTACCAGGTTAAAATTAATTACCATAAAAAACCCAAATAGCTATATTTTCTACTCTTTTTCTCTCTCACCTCTTCCCTATGTTTTCTGAGATTGGGTCTTGCTCTGTAACGCAGACTAACTTGAAATGTACTGCGTAGACCCCAAACCCGTGTCTTTCTTCCTGCCTCTGTGTCCTAAGATTACAGGCATGCATCACCATGCCTAGCCATGCCTAGGCAATTCTCATTGTTAATTAAATTGCTTAGATCACCGCAGTATCCAAAAGCTCCCGTTAGACTAGGGAAGGTGGCTTTCAGAGATGGTCATTGTTCCTCGATTAGTTTTTCTTGGCATTTACTTTTTGGGTGGTATGGAGAAGTCCCCAGTCGCACCAGTTTTAGCTAGAACAGGGCTAGGTGTGCTAGAGTGTGGCAGGCGCAGCGCCTCTTAGCGCCCAGGAAGGTGAACTGATGAAGCTGAAGGTTTTGCATAATAAGCAAGTTAGACCGGCTTTGGTTTTCATTTTTAAAAGTCGGGTCGACTGTTGCTACTCCTGCTGCTGGTGGTAGTTATCTCTTGGTTACAGGACCCACAGAGTAAACCCACACCCCAGCACTGAGCTGCTCCACATAATATCCTATAATACCATTATTTCTTGGTTATAAGACCTGCAGAGTAAGCCCATACTTGTACCTGTGAGCTACTCCCGTAATACCCTATAATACCATAGTTTTAAAGGCAAATGAGGGTTTTCATATAAATTCATACAATAATTTGGCTAGAAACGCTAATGGCTTGACATGGGCCACTGTTTTTTATAATCTCCTTTCATGTGGAAAGCAAACCTAGCAAAGTCTGGCTCTTGTGTTCAGGTGTGGCATAGGAAATAGACTGAATCCCACATTTTCTAATGATTAGGAAAAAGAATTAAAAAATGACATTCCTCCCTTACGTCTAGTACTCTCAGTAAATGAGGCTAGGGATGCAGTTTGGACATCAGTTCAGCGGTTGGAACTCTAGTGTTGCGGTCAGGTCTGAACCTTGCCTTGATGTCTCATGTGCTGAATCGACTGCATCATCTCAGGTCTCTGCATCTGTTTCCATCAGCTTCTGGCATGGCAGTTGTAGGACAGTACTGACACTTCTGGTGCTCTAGATTCCTTCAACATAAAAACCATTCAGATTAAAAATGTGTATTTATCTAGTACATAAAAGGTACAAATATAAATTTAGTTTTAAAATGTCAATAGGCCTGCAATAGCTTACAGGAACGTGTTCTAGAGTCGGTGGTGCAGGTACACACAGCAAAATTTATGCTCTTGAGTGACAGATCATTTTAAATGGTATGCACCTGAACCAGGTGTGGAAAGAATTTTGCCACCAACCGGAAAAATTTTCTTTTACAGTATGTCTTCTCTCCTTAGAGACAATCACTCCTGTAATGTCAGAGTCCTTAAATTAATCAGAAGCAATTATGTTCCCTTCTTAGCCACTTCTGGTCTCTTACAGTTTGGCCACTAGGCCTCTCTTCGTGGCTTCACCAAGCAGAGCACACTCTGGTGTCTTCATGCTGCAACACTGCCCAGCTCTCCATGGTGGCCTGAGCCCCACATTTCTGAGTCAGGGTTTCTCAGACATTTTAGTCTCAGAACCTCTTGAGTAAGAGATAAAAATTGTTCCTTAACCCAAGGAATTTTTGCGTTCCACAGGCTGTATAGTTATTTACTCTATCAAAAAGAAGGCATAATGCTTAGTCCCTTACATAGCATAAACAGCCATTTGTGAGTCACCAACATTTCTAAACAACTCTAACAGTTTAAGAGTAGGCTCCCAGAGTTGTGCAGTAGGCAGTGATCGACTTGACAGGAGATGACGGGAGTCTGCATGTCCGTGCTGTTGGTGACGATGCCACGTTCCGCTTGTGGAAAACTGCTGCCCACTGAGAAGTGAAAGTGAAAATGGCATCACAACTTAATGATAGGGCTGTGGATCTCTGATGGGGTTTCTGGACCACATTTGGGTAACAGTGACTACAAATACTTACTTATTCTGCTCTTTCATGTTATTTTCAAATATTTATTTTTAGTTTTTCTGGTTTTAATACGCACTCACTGGCAGTATCCAAATGAAAGGTGGATATAGTTAGCCTGTGTGTGTATGTGGTTTTCCACTATACACGAAATCTGTTGTTGTCTTGGTATACGTAGTAACTTCTTGCTAAGTTGATAGCCAGTGCTTTTATTGTTCTTGACAAGCACTGTCTGGTACACTGCCAGAGTAGTGTGTTCACTTGCATTGTACTTCTTTTCCTGTAGAAAACCTTTTCCTTTTTTTTTTTTATGTGCGTTGGTGTGAAGGTGTCAGATCCCCTGGATCTGGATTTTTCAGACAGTTGTAAGCTGCCATGTGGGTGCTGGGAATTGAACCCGGGTCCTCTGGAAGAGCAGTTAGTGTTCTTAACCACTAAGCCATTTCTTCAGCCCCACCTTTTTTCCTTTTTTAAAAGAAACTTTTATGTGTGTTGGTATTTTGCCTGCTTATGTCTGTGTATCTCATGGATGAGTTACAGTTGTGAGCTGCCATGTGGGTGCTGGGAATTGAACCTGGGTCCTTTGGAAGAATAGTCAGTGCTCCTAACCATCAGGCCATCTTTTCAGTCCTAAAATCTTTTCCCTCTGTCAAGATTTGATCATTGTTTCTTGAAACTGGAGAGAACGTGGCTTAATTTTCTATGTAGTATTTGGTAGTTCATCTCTGACAGTACTCTCATTGCTTTCTGTATGTTCCAGCCCACTGGAGAGTCAGTCTTTCTGGGTTGCCTTTGCTGCTATGCATTGGATCTTTTTTTTTTTTAAATCTGTGATTAAAAACTTGTAAAGCCTTGCATATCTGAGTATGCCCATCTTTCTTCCTCTTCCTCTCTTTTCTTCTTTTCTTCTGAGGTTATCTCTTTCTGTAGCTTAGGCTGGCCCAGAATGGTAGTCAACACTTGCCTTATCCTTACACTCACTCTGATCTTGTGTCTTAGTTTCTTGAGTGCCAGGATTGCAGGCATGCACATTCCCGCCTGACCCTCTCATTCCATTGGTAGTTTGGTATCCGGTATCATCTGGTATCAAATTCAACTTCAGCTGTGGTTCCTAGGTGCTGGGGAACACTGGCCAGCCACATCTCCCAGTCTGCTGCTTCTCTGGTGTCTGCTTCTCCGAGTGTTTCCTTCCAGGCTGCTTGTGTCCCCTCTGCAGATGCCTGAGGCTCTTCTGCTCGGGTTTTGGTATGTTCCCTCCGGGAGACACGGGAATAGAACTCTGCTGTCCAGCACTTCCCTTCTGTGCGGCTGAAAGGTCGCTCGCTTGCTAGCTTTGCCTTTAGCATCGCTTGAGTTTTCAGAAGATAAACATTAGCTGAAAATCAATATTAGGACTTTCAATTCTGCCATCACCCTAGCTTTTAAAAGTTTAATTAGAATATTCCCTTTGCACTAGCAATAGGCCTAATGATAATTAATAATGGATAATAATGGAAACCGTCTGGATTATTGGCACTAATTTAAGACCTGACAAGATAACCTAGAAAAAAAAATGAGCCTTCCTTCTCTGATGGCCTCTCCAAACAGCCAAGACTGCTGACCTCAGAAGTAATTCTGAGATGGCTCACTACCAACGTTGGGATTTTGTGTTACATATTTACTGCCCCGACTTTGATGGCATACTCCCTTTGCAGTGAATACTTTTAACTTTCGTTTCTTGTTTTTTGTGTCTAAAAGTGTAGCCCTGGCTTGACTAGAACTTGCTATGTAGCCCAAGGTTGACCCTGAACTTGCAGTGATCCTTCTGCCTCTGCTTCCTGAGTCTGATAACTACAGGTTTTCATCACCACGCCTTGGCTTTTTATGATTTGTTTTCAAATGTGGCAACCTAAATATTGTCCTTTATTGTTTCACCCTGTGTGCATATGCTTTCGGTAGTCGTTCATAAACTAGCCTGTATAACTTGACGATCAGTAAAATACTATGGATTTGACAGCATGTTCAAGACTTCCAGTCCTGCCTTCACAGGGAAATGAGATCCCTGGGTCCCAGAGCCAGAAGCATGGTAGAATAAGGAGCCAGGATCAAATACTTGCACTGAATTTTCACTTTATTTTGAATTTATTGACTTATTTTTGGGTTTCTGGTCAAGGCCCAGACTGACCTCAAATCCAGCTGTGTGTAGTGAAGGATTCTCTTGAATTTCCTATCTTCCTGAATACTGTGATCACAGTCCCAAGCTGACACACAGCACCCCCACCGTTGTCAGTGATGTCTGTGCTCAGTGCAGACAGCTGAGCTATTGAGTCAGAGTGCTTCTTACCTGTCCACCGTGGAGAGGGCAGTATGTCTGCTCTTGAGACTGAGATTGGGTACCTAGGACTCAGTACATATTTTTACCTTGCTGTGCGTGGCAGGCTCTCTTCAAACTTAAGGTCCTCTTGCTCTCAGGCTCCCAGGGGCTGGCGTTGCATATAGATGTAGAGATGTACATCGTGCCCAGCTGCTTAGTCGTTATGTTAGCTTTATCTTTTCAAACTCTGATGGAGGATGTCTATAAATGTTCACATTTAAGTTATTTTGTATGGATCTGTGATGTAGGCCAGTGGTAGATGATCAGGCCCTGGGTGTTTTAGTCCCAGTCTTGCAGTAAGATAATAAGTAGGAATAAAATTAATTTTATATTTTTCGAAAGGGTATACTTAGAATTACCAAAGGTTCTGCCTATCAAATAGACTTGCTTACCTTTTAATATAAATATCTACAATTACTGTGTTTCATTAAAATTCAACCTTCATACAAAATGTGAGTCGGGGGCAGGCTTGGTTCTTTTTTTCCAGTCTTGACTCTGGGTTTCATGGTGATGGATTAGGTGGTTGTGGACCATCTGTGACTGCGTGAGAGTGTTAGAAGGGTGGCTGTCGTTCAGAAGTCAGATTCTGGTAGGAGAGAGAAGCCTGTCTCTGCCAGCTGATCGTCCCCAGTAGAGGCTATTTCACTAACAACAGATAAAACTTTCGTGCGATGTTGCTTACAAAACACCTGCCAGTGTTATTCCTTACTTTCTAACTAAGCATATGAGCTGGAAAGGCGACGAAAATTTGCTTCATATGCTATCCGTGGTAAAGTTCAGAAAGCAGAGAGAACAAATACTAGAGAAATGATGGTCATCTTTTAAGTGATGGCAAAAGCATGAGAAAAGGATAGATTTTAGGTTACTCATAAATTAATGCTCAATAGTATTTTATTTTCCGTCAGATATACTGCTTTGCCCTAATGATACAAAATTGACTGAAAATGCTCCTGCACCAAAGGCAGTAATTTTACAACCTTACTGAGTTTTTTCTCTTAATTCTGACCTGCTTGCTTGACTCATTTTATAATTTGTTCAGATTTTATATATTTCTCTAGGTTGTTATGCAATAGCTTAAATGGATGTTTCTCTTTCTGTGAGCCACAATATTGTCAACGTCAGCACTGTCACTAAAAGTGCTCCTTTCTTTTACCCTCCCCTGTTCTAAATATAGACCAATTCGATAACTCCTGACCAACACGGAGCTGTGTCTCCTAATTGCAGCTCAATACTAATTAATTTGGCTGAGGCCACTGTGAACTATGGCCTTTGAATGCGAAGAGCAGCTCTGTTCCTTTCTCAGCGCATGCCCAGCCCTGGGAGGCTGCTTCCTGTTTATGTGTCAAAGGTAATAAACACTCCTGTGTGGACTTTGTCAGTAATGGAGGCAATGACAGTCCTGTAGGAAAAGCAAATTGGGAAGCTGGATTTATATACAGATGGCAATGCAGAAGAGAGAAGGCAGGCAAACGTTTGTTGTCCTTCACAGACGGTTAGCTCTCAGCCTGAGGTTCCGCCTCACTTTCCTCATATGCTGTGGGTAATGATGCTATTGGTGGGGGGGGGGCAGATCACGAGGTGTGTCTTTCCGAAGCTTCTCTACTGAGAAGAGGAGCTAGCTGAAAAGGAGGCAGGTAAGCAGAGCATCTCCCATCCTCTAAAGCCCAGAGCGCTGCAGGCCTGGTAGCCCATGCCAGTAATCCTGAGTGTGACTGCCACAGGCCCAAGGGTTGCCTGGACAGCTCAGTGAGATCTCTCTCATAATCAAAAACTTTACAAGAAAAGAAAAATGGGCTGGAGACACAGAGCGCTTGTCTAGAGTTGAAGATTCTAGGTACAGTTCCTAATACCAAGAGGAAAAAAGAAAAACAGTTCAACCCCCCTTTTTCCATACTTAAAGCTACTATTTATTGTAGAAAGTTTACAGTGACTCTGGGAAGAACATAGTAATGGCACAAAAACCAAGTTTCCGTAGAAGTTTTATGAGCCAGGTTAAAATGTATACAGTAAATATCTCACAACATAACTTTCCGGGATCACAGGGGACTGACTTGATGAGTCGTGATGACACCTGTAAAGGGGAAAATCTTCTTGGCTGTGGTAATCTCCAGGTACAGAGCCCGGGCACGGCCTGGAATTAGTGAAGTGGAGGGTTGAGCCCACACCTTGAACAGAGCAGGCAGGTGCTCAGAGCTGAGCCACACACCCAGTTTCTATTTCTCTTTTTGCTTTGCATGCAAGGAAATGTCAATCTTTTTATTTTCTTTCAAGCAGAGCAAATGTAGATTTCTTCTGGAAAAGTGGGGAAAGAATTTCCAAGACCAGGAGGAACTCCAAGGAAGAAACCCGGACCCCCAGGTCTTCTCAAGGGGTTCCTTTGGATTGTTGCATTATAAAATCCCCTGTCAATATATACCTATATTAGCCCAGCATATTTAAAGATCTAATAATCTATTTATGATGCTCAGTAGCTCATGCTGTTTTGAACTAAGTATATTAATTCTTTTCTCTATTTTTTTCTTTCCTCTAGTCTGTCTAATTTTTACACTTTGTATTTTTATGCCACAGTCTCCCCACCCTCAGGCTGTCTCTGTTTGGAACATTTATTTGTTTATCTATTTATTTACTGAGACAGGGTCTGCTGTGTTAGCTCCCTCTGTAGCTAAAGATGACCTTGAAGTTCTGCTCCTCCTCTGCATCCTCAGGGCGTAGTCCCTAGTGCTGAAGCTCAAGCCCAAGGGCTTCACTATGCTGGACAAGCATCCTCCCCACTCACCTACATCCTAGCCTGGCCTTGTCATTCTTAGTACTAAGCCACTGCCGCAAGATGCTACATTTGAAGGGCTTTGGAAAACACAGTTTAAAATGCTCTGTGCTCCATTCATTATGTAAATAAGGTTCAAATGGAAGCATTGAAGAATGTGAAGTGCTTGTTACTTTGAAACAGAATTTTAAAAAAATTTAAGCCCTACGTTTTATTTGAACTACGTTTCTGATAGAAGCCCTTTTATTGAAGCCTCTTAGGGAACTGATTGAGGTGACCTAATTCATAACTAATGGAAGTAAAACACAATTTAGCCTTCATTTTGCTTAAGATACAGTCAAGTATTCTTGCCTTACTGTCTGGTAGGATTTATTCCAACCAGAAAATATTGTGCTACCTGAGAGAGACTGCGGAGCCATGTCTGTGTATTGGGAGAGTGAACCTGGGTCTTCATGGGTCAGCCAAGCACTCTGCCACACTGGGTCCCAGTCTTTGTGTGTGTGTGTTTTGTGTCTAATTTAAGTTGTCCAGGCTGCCCACTGACCACAGCCTGTGCTCCTCAGCCTCCTGAGTAGCTGAGTTGAAAGCCTTGACTATTTCTTTCTGTCGCTGAGGATGGGAGTAGGCCCCGGGTGTGCTTTGCTTTCTTCCTCTATAAACTGGGCTACAGTACTGACATTGAGGAGGACTAAGGAGGTGGTAATTATGTAGGGCCCGCGGGAGTTCTCAGCATAGTTGAGGGGTACCAGTTACAATGCCGTGCAGGGAAGGAATCTGTGACTTCAGTTAAATCAGGCCAAGTAGAGTTGGTACCGTACCCCCGTGAACAGCTTGCTTATTGGTGAGCTTTCTTCTTTTCCTTGTTTGAAGCAGACTTGGGAGTTTGAAGAGATTTCTAGTGCAGGTTTTAAGCACTAGGGTTAAGAGAATGAAGAACACTCCCGAGAATGTGGGGATGGGCTTCTCTATTAATTATATTTAAATTTAAAATGCACACAAGATATTTAAATTGTGAAATGCACACAAAATACAGGACCTCTGCTGTTCAGTTTCCTAATGTTGATGTGATAAATGGAAATTTACTTACTGGCTCATGAATATTTGGGTTGGCTTTAGTTTGGGACAAGTTTGAATAATGTTATAAATAGTATTTAACAGGTGATATATTTTCTTTTTGGTATTTGGAAGCAGGTTCTCATGAAACCTAGGCATTCTTAAAATTGGGAAAGTTACTTGAATTGTTATTTTTTTTAAATGCTCTTTAATTTTGTGCATGCATGCACCTGTGAAGGCACACGTACCACATGTGGATCTCTAGTTTGTAAGAGTGGTGGATCCCTGGGAGCTAGAGTTACAAGATGTTTGTGAGCCACCTGATGTGATGTGGGTGCTGGGAACTGAGCCTGGGCTCCTTGGCCAAAGCAGGACAGCTCCTAAGCACCCAGCTGTCTCCCTGGCAAGGACAGTGTGACTCTTAAGCACCCAGCCGTCTTGCACAGCTGTATCTTGAACTCTTGATCCTTTTGCTTCCCGGGTGCCAGGATTATAGGCTTAACAGGTGATGTTTTATAATTGGTCTTTAGTAATTTGCTTTTGTTAATTTTTTTTTTTACAATTTCCTTTTTTCTCACCCTGTGCATATTGTCATCTGTGTACTGGCTGGGATGTCAGGTACCGCACTGAGTAGAAACAGGCTCAACTTTAATAATCAGCATCTTTGTACTCCTGACTAGGAAGGCTATCGTGAGTTTTAGTAAACCAACAGGTACGGTGTTTGCTCTCTGAGGTTTTATTGGTTTTTTTTTTCTGTATTTTTAATTTTATTTTTTGACACTGTAGTTCTGGCTGACCTGGAACATACTATGTAGCCCAGGTTGGCCTTGAGTTTGTGACCATTCTCCTGCCTCAGCCACCAAACCCAACTTAATTAATAACTTTAATCTTGAAAGTGCATTCCGCTTGCTCTGTAACACAAACTGTAATGTGGGCAGGTCATCGTGTCTTACATAACCTGTTTTAATTCATAATCGGCTGACCGTACAAAACATCACATTTCTTACAGGATCTCGCCCAGTATGTTCCACCTGGCCAGCCTTAACCGAGGTTGGGTTAAGTGCGGCTGCTGCCTCCACCGGATAGCCAGTTTGCTGTGCATCATAGATGATGGTGTTGTCCCCTCCCTTATCTTTCTGACTGCTGATACAACTTCTGTGAATCATGAAAAGTTAAACAGCCAAACTCTTTCTTCATCCAGTCATCAATTATCTGCATGTTATTAACTGAGTGCCAAGCGTGGCTTAGAGCTTCCAGGAATGCAAAATGAACACGCATAAACACAGGAACTGTCTCGCCTAGGAGCAAGATTATATCTCTACGTGACCTTCTAACGCAGGAAAGCAAGTGACTAAGCAATGCAGAGGAAATAGATCAGGCTTTGCAGATGGCAGAGCTGTTAGGAGGTTCCAGTGGTATATGGACTTGGATCTGTAATGTAGCTATTGAAACAGACTCTTGTTGCTGCTTTATTCTCAAGCTGCGTTTCAGGTGCTGAGTAACTGTTTTTAAAAAGTGTTTTAAGGTGACATTCTTTAACAAATCAGTCTCTTCTGTTGTCCTAGAATGATTTTTTTTAAAATAACTTAGGACCAGCTCCATGCCTAGGCCCTCTGTGGCCTGCCCCAGTTACTTCTCTTCATCCTAGGGTCCCTCCCGCCATACTGAACACTCAGCTGCACCCTACCTCCCTGGCAGTGTCCTGTATCCTGCCTTCATGATTTTATTCATTCCTGGGAACATCTTCTGCCTGGCAATGTGTGTTTGTCTTGTGCTTGTTGACCTTCCATGCCATGTTTTCTCCCTGGGAAGTCTCCCCCTTAACTCATCCTGTCTTGTGCTCTGTGCATTTTTCCTACCAGAGCCCATGTTTATATGTTATTTTGTGTCTGATTAGACAGGAGACAGGCTTTTACATGATAGATCAGGCTAGCTTAGAGTTGACTGTGTAGTCTAGGCTGATCTCCAACTCACGGCAGTCACTGGCCATGACCCCCCAAGTGCTAGGGTTCTAGGTATACACAGCCTGTTTGGCTCTTTTTGTATATTTTCCAGAATGGTTCAGCCCATCTTTTTCTGGGCAGAGTCTATTTTCCTGGTGTCTAATACAACGGCTGTCTAAACGTATTAGACATGTATAATTTCTTCTCAGAATTATTGTTTGTTGTGTAGTTAAAATGATAAACCAGAAAGCCCAAGAGCTCCATGTCTGTGTGACAGTGAGACTACATATTCCTTCTCGGCATCCACCTGTGATCCTGTGCTATTCATTTATGTGCTCGTAGGAGGGAGCCTGGCAGATAGGCTTGGGTATGTGTATACTTGGCTGCCTGAGCAGCTGGTCCCAAATGCCAAGAGTGACCATTTTCCTCTGTCATTCCAACCCCCACACTTGCCCCACCCTGAGAGTAATTATGCTGGGAACTTTTGTCTCCTGCGACATCGTCAGGCAGGCTCAAGCAGACCTTGTGTGCTTCCTTATTCTAATCTCTAAATCCTTGCTTGTCACTTGTCTGGAGTTCTTAGAACTTTTCACTGGTAGGATATAAATTTTCCCAGGGTCACTCCCATCCCATGTTACACTTTAGTGGACTCATGGAGCTAAATACCTACACATGATCGTCGATGAGAACTGTCTAAAATGTAGTCCCCTCCACAGCTTTTGGTCTGAATCTGACATGGAATATTACTTGTTATTCTGTAAGGTTCTGTGTTTACAAATAAAGCTCTCTACTCTGTGAATGTAAAGACAGGGACAGAGGCAGGAGGACTGCTACAGCTTTGGGTCAGCTTGGGCTCCATGGTAAGACCCTCTCCCAACAACACAAAGGTGTGCATCTATCTAGCCTCCCAATGTTCTGTTGGCTACAGAACCTGGAATTGGACTTTGCCCAGTAGTGTTCATATGTGATCTCTTACCTTATAATCAGAAATATAGAACTGCAGCTTTCATTTCTGATTGGCTCGTCACGTTAGCCATATCTCTCGTCCCTAGAGCCGATAGACGCACTGTGTTCTTATTCATTACTCATCCAGTTTTTTTTCTGTCTCCTTTGTTGATATGCTGTGATAGAAACCTAGGTTAAGCCTACCATTTCATGATGAGGTAGTCCATATTGGGTTTTAAGGCTACTTCTTAAAAGGAAAATGAAAACCATTATCAAAGTGAGATTCAGTTAAGGGTGGAATTATAGAATTAATTCTAGATAAGTCCTGCTAATTCAAAGAATTTCAGTGTTCTATCACTCTTGCTAGTGTTTTGTTTTCTTTTCCTGTAGATCTTTAGGAATGGTTTCATATCTGAAATGGAATCAATAGACTACTTGTAAAGGTAGCAATTTTATAAATGAGCCAATTAGGAACTATCTGAGCTGTGTGATGCAGCCTTTATAATACTGTAAGACAAGATTGTGTGTTGTTACCTTTCCTGAATTTCAAATGTTAGAAGATAACACTAAAAGTTGTATGGAAAATAGAAATAGTGGTTTGTTTTTATTACTGCTCAAGACATTGTTACTAGATGGAATTGAAAGAGAATGACACACTTCTGCCTAGAAGTCCCCCTGGGTGCCCCTCTTCCTCATTCCATGGTTGGGTTTGATCAGAGCCTTAATTATTTTGGTCTTTATCGTCATTGATAATGCCAGGCCTTCTGTGATTGTGTATTAATTGGCTGTTTTTTCCTGGTCTAGGACCTGGAGGACGTGGTCCCAGTTGGGCAGAGAAGAGCGTGGTGTTGGTGCATGTGCTTTGGACTGGCCTTCATGCTTGCTGGTGTCATCCTTGGAGGCGCCTACCTGTACAAATATTTTGCACTTCAGGTATCATAAAAAGATATTTAGACTTATTTTTGCTACATTTGTGTATGGGGGAGGGGCATGGTTAGAGACAGTTTGGGGAGTCAGTTCTCTCTTACCATGTGCGTCCCGGGGATTGAATTCAAATTGTTAGGTTTGGTGGCAAGTACCCTTTACCCAATATGCAGTCTCACCAGCTCCAGGAGAATTATTTTTTGGTCTGGATTTTTTTCCCATTTCCAGTGTGAATCAGAACATGGTCTTTTTACCTTGCTCTAAGCATGCACTGTCTGTCTGGATCCTTTAATTGCTCATGTGTTTACCAGAAAACGAAACACATAATCATTGAAAGCAGAGTGGTGATGTTTGGGTACTACAGATGAGTTTAAGTTGTCGAATTTTTTTTGTTTTGTTTTCAAAATAGACTTTGATTTTCCTACCATAGTTGATACCAAAGAGATGTATGGTGAATTGCCACTTGATGAACATAGAAGCTACAGTGTTGACAAACCCATCACTGGATACCCAAACCCATCACTGAATAGCCAGTTTGGGTCAGTGCATGATTGTCTAAGAGTTGGGTAACTTTGCAGAGATGTTGATGACATCAGTTTGGGGAAAGTTGCCTGTAACTCAGTGTTTATAGGACTCTCAGTGTGTCAAGACACTGATTCCACTTTGATGGTTTACGATATTGTCTGCCCAATCCTCGGCCTTAAGGAATCTTGGGAGAAATTTACTTTAAAGCTTGTATGGTTACTTCAAACGTTTAAGTTTCAAAAGTAGGGAGAAACACTTGTCAATGAGATTTTTAAATTTGAAGTCTTCTTCCAAAGGTTATATGAATTCCAATCTTATTCAAGATGGCAGACATGTTGATAAATGTGATTGAATATATAGGTTTTTTTTTTTTAAATAGACAAGTCTGGCATCGAACTTTTGTTCCCTCTGCCTTCACTGCATGTGCTGAGACACATGGCATGCACCACCACCACTCCTGGCTATATCTTCTTAAATGTAGTGTTTTGTTTTATACAAAGCATAAAGTACAAAAAAGAAAAATCTGCAATTCCCCTGTCAAGAGAGAATTTTTGGTATCAAAATGTTTTGTTACATACTCAGACTTCATATACATGTTAAAAATATTTTTATAACATACATTTATCTATGTGAGTGGGTGCAATCCCACCACCTCCACATAAGCTAGGCATGGTAGAAGCTAGAGGATCAAAAGTTTAAGGTTATCCTTGGCTATACAGCAAGGTACAGGGCAGCCTGGGCTACCTGAGATCCTATTACAAAAGAAAGGAAGACATGACTTGCTTCTGAATGTGTTTTATGAGAAACTTCCTGTAAGTAGAAGCAGGCCTGTATGTTTCTTCAAATTTACTTGACACCAGAAAGCTTTCATACTGTGTTTATCTACCCAGAGTAAAGAAATCAGCTGCTTTTCTCCCTCTGAAAGGCCTTAAAAAAAAAAGACAATTTCAGAATCTGATAAAGAATGTGTTAACTCTGTAATTAAACCATCTGACTTGTCGTCTGAAAAGTAGGAGTTTGAGAGCAAAATACTATTTAGATCGAGGTGGCAGCTTAACTGAGGCTCACATTTAAAGACCTGTCTGCTGCGGAATTGCTCAAACGCGCACCGCGCGGTGTTTTCAACCCTGCAGCCGGATGATGTGTACTACTGCGGACTCAAGTACATCAAAGATGATGTCATCTTGAACGAGCCTTCTGCAGATGCCCCAGCCGCTCACTACCAGACAGTTGAAGAGAATATTAAGATCTTTGAGGAGGACGAGGTTGAATTCATCAGCGTGCCTGTGCCAGAGTTCGCAGACAGCGACCCTGCCAACATTGTGCACGACTTTAACAAGGTGAGCTGATGCACGGGGTTGTGGAAAGAGGACAGGCTCGCTGGGATATTTGCGGTTTTCATTTTGTAATACCTGCTAAATTCTGCTATTTAGGGTTTAGTTGTTACTTAAGAGAGAGGATGGAAGGGAGAGGGAGTTGGTGACTCAAAGTGTGCATTTTATCCCAGCACTGGGGAGGCTGAGACTGAAGGATCACAAGTTCTGAGGCCAGCCTGGTCTACACAGTGAAGCATTGTCTCAAATGAGATAGACAAGAATAGACTTAAGTTCCTTTCCCTCTGAGCCCTGGCCTTCTTATACCTCACTGCCTCTGGCTTGCCTGCTGATCCTACCCAGTTTTTAATTTACTGAAATGCAGTTCTAAAGGTAACCCATTTTGCTGGTACCCAGTTGCTGTGTCTCTCAGGCACACTGATCTGACTGAGATTTGTCTTTTCTCCAGAAACTCACTGCTTACCTGGACCTTAACCTGGACAAGTGCTACGTGATCCCTCTGAACACATCCATTGTTATGCCACCCAGAAACCTGCTGGAGCTACTTATTAACATCAAGGTATGATGTGGCTACAGTGTCTCAGAATTACTCTTGGAAAAGTTAGCCTTCCTGGAGCGCACTCTTCTGGAATGTAGCCAAGGGTTTCTAACAAAGTGCTGACATGCGTGTGTGCATTATTTCCTCTTCTGTTTAATGCTTTAAAGTTTAAGTTAAAAACAATATTTTCAGCTGGGTGGTGGTGGCACATATCTTTAATCCCAGCACTCAGGAGGCAGAGGCACACGTATCTCTACATTTGAGGCCAGCCTGGTCTACAGAGTGAATTGAATTCTAAGACAGCCAGGGCTACACAGAGAAACCCAACCCTGTCTTGAAAATACGGGGTGGGGGGAGGGGAGAAAGAAAAAGAAAAAAAAATTTGAAAAACATTGAAAATTGGACTGGAGAATGCTTGCTATATGAGCCTGACGGTGTGAGGGCAATCCATAAAACCCCCAGTGGAAGGAAAGAAGCAACTCCAGAAAGCGGTCCCCCGACGTGCTATCATCTGAGCCTGCCTTTCCCGTTCGCTCAGTGTGTGTCTTGAAGGTTTCATGTCCCATTTTCCCGCTGTAGGCTGGAACCTATTTGCCCCAGTCGTATCTTATTCACGAGCACATGGTGATTACCGACCGCATCGAAAACGTGGAGCACCTGGGCTTCTTCATCTATCGACTGTGTCACGACAAGGAAACCTACAAGCTGCAGCGCCGAGAAAGTATTAGAGGTGAGGACGATCCGATGGTTCCTATGGCACTTGGGCGTTGTGAGTGACATTCATCCGTAGGCTACTGTGTCTCGTTTGGTTAGTATTTCCACGACACTTAGAATCGTCCTAATCCCAGAGCCACTTCTTCAGATAGTCAGTCAACACGAATGTCATTGCCTGCAGATGCCCGCCCCTCAACTTGAATGTAGAAAAGTCACCTTTGACCCTGCATTCCCACCATGGCCCAGGCCCGGGAAAGAGGAAGTCTCAGTATCCAGAGGTCTCTCTCTTCAGCCTTTACTTGGCTTCTCAGGGATTTGAATTCTCACAGGGCTATTCACCTTTGGGCTCATACAGAGGACAGCCGTAGCCAGGTGACTTAGGAAGAGCCGTGGGTGAGGAATCCAGAGCACTGACACCCACTGTGCAGCTTTGCCCAGTCCCTTAACCTTGTTTTTCCCCTGAGCAGTGAGAGTAGCAGCACGTGCCCATTACCAATGCAGAACTGAAGTGTGTGTGAAGGTAGAGAGTGCCGTCAAGGACACCGCAGTCTGATGTCTCGGGGATGGTGTGTCCCCCCCCTTAACAAGCTTCTCTGGCCATTTCTCATACTTGGAATGACAGTGTTCGCACCTCAAGCTAATCAGTCATCTGAAAGCCACCCCTTCATTTCTTACATACAAGTTACTATTATGGTTTATAACTTTGTAAAGCCAATTTGATAGGATGTTTCTCCGTCCTACTGTGCAGTTCAGCAGTAGGCACAGAAGGACGTGTGAGCACACCATACATAGCTAGAACATCTCCCAAATCTTCTGAGCTCCGTTACTGGTTGCTGTGATGTATGAAAAGATGCGTGGAAGAACAACTTAAATACAGTACAGAAATTTTGGGATGGTTAGAGAGTGGCATACTTCTTTGTGTCTAAAGAGCGATCGAGGATTATTGTGAATAGTTAGCACTAAAGGACCAGACTCTTGACCAATAAAACCCTTTGCCTTCCCAAACAGGTATTCAGAAGCGTGAAGCCAGTGACTGTTTCAACATTCGGCATTTCGAGAACAAGTTTGTTGTGGAAACTTCAATTTGTTCTTGAGCAGTCAAGAAAAGCGTGGGGAGAAATTTAATGCCACAGCATAGCCCTCCCTTGTATTTTGTGCAGTGATTATTTTTTAAAATCTTCTTTTCGTGTAAGTAGCAAACAGGGCTTCACTGTCTTTTCATCTCATTTAATTCAATTAAAACCATTATCTTAAAAAACAAACAAACAAAACCAAACCTTTTCTTTTTTGTTAGCGTGGTGTCTTTGATATTTGAGTTAGCAAATGTGCGGGTCCTAGGTAAGATTTGCTTCCCCCTAGAGCTTACATTCTAAGAATAATTTCATTTATCTGGATTTTCATGTGTTACTTCTACACTTCCAAGAGGAAGGGTTACCTAAAAAATAGTCATTTGCATATGTTAGATGACCACAGTGACTTTACTCGTAGATGCTACCAGCCCTGCTCCCTAGTTATCAGCACTGGAGCCTAAATACATATTCCTTTAATCAAAATGTGCAGTATTTTTGGTGTTGCGTTTAACTACTTTAGAGGATTATGTCAGCCTGATGTTTCAATATCCTAGCCCTCTGCTGTACTAAGATTTTAGAGAAACGTTTGGAATTTAAGAAACGACTCATGTTACTAATTTGTATAGCCCACATCTGTTCAATGGAATATAAATATCGCAAAGCCATGTGATGAGACTGTGTGTTGTTTTTCCCACAAGAGAAAACCAAAGAAGCATTTGGTTCTCCATATTTTAAGGTAATCCACGTACATAGAGAATGAAGCTATTTTATAAAACCTGGTTCTCTACATACAGTTAAAAAGTCAGTTTTTTTTTAAATAAAATAAGCCATTACTAAAACAGATTCTTTGTGGATGTTGTTGAAGTCACTCTTAAGATCAAACTTGAATGATGCTGCCTTTTCCTCTAATGGAAGGTCATTCTCGAGGCCATGCCCTTTCAGTAGCACAAGAGGTGGGTCTGAGTAGTTGGGACGAGGTCTCTGGGCTGTTTAGACCAGTGATCTGCTTTGAAGCAGTCTCACTCTGGGAACCAGGCTGACGTGGAAATTGTATCTAGTCAGGCTAGTTTTGAACTCTTGGTAATTTTCCTGCCTCTGCATCCAGGGTGTTAGGATTACAGGCATGAGCACCACCCCTGGCTTTTATCTCTGAGGTTGCTTCTTACCTGAAATAATTCAGAATCCAAGTGATGTAAGATATTTGAGTAGGACTCAGGCGAGGTTCGGAAGAGTGCTCTCTGCCGTTCTAGAGGACCCAGGTTCAGTTCCCAACACCCATGTTGAGTGGCTCACAATTACATGTGTTTTGAGGATCTAACGCCCTCTTCTGACAGAGCTCCCACTGGAAGCATACACACAAATAAGAATTAAAAAAAAAAACAACTGAGAGTGGTTTTGCTGTATTCCTGAGATAAAATGTATCAATTCTAACTTTAGGTCAGGATTTTTGAAACCTCAGAAGTCTATAAAGGATTTGGTCTGGAACCTGCTCCGAGGTCAGAAGGGTGTTGTGACTCTGGCCTTTTTGATTTTGTTTCAGTAATACCGTCAGAGCATGAGCACAGTTAAATGGATAGTAGGGAGGGAGAATTTTCCTTTAGAAGCGAGCTTTCACTAAATGAGAACTGTTTTCCTGCTTTACGGACTTGAAAAGACCATAGCTTTTCAGGGGCCTGTGAGCGTTCAAGAGCAAATCCTGAGGGTCTCGTATTGCACCAACACATACTTAAGTGGGGAGATAAATTCCTCAAAGGAAAAAATTGTCGCATATGTGGCTCTTTATAGTCCATTGTGACTAATGAGAAGTCAGCCAGCTACAGTTCATTATAATAACTACTGAAAGACCCTCATTTAAATATTTCTATGATCTGTGACTCAGGGCTGGGGCCTTGTAGGTGCTGTACGAATGCCCTGTCATTGCTCTGGCCCCGTTCTCTGTACAGTCTGTTCAGGCTGTCGTTTGGTAACTCATGGGCATTAAGGTCTGTGATTTAAAGCAGTATGCTAGTTCTTCCATATAATATAGGGTAGGAAGCTATGACAACAACCAAGTATCTCACTGACTTCACACAGTATATATGAGTTTGCTGACAGTATGATGAGCTCCAGCAAAATGCTTCATTAGAACCATGTAAGAACTTCATATAGCGCTAGTTAAAACACTTGGTCGTGCTGAACATTTACAACCACAACCATTGATTGGTTCAGCTGGATTGGGCTATCAGGATATCTATGCCTTTATTTCCATTACTAATACATCAATAAAGTAGAGTGCCCCAGTCAGGAGTGGTGGTGTGTGCCTATTCTGAGCGAGTTCAAGGCAACATAAACAACGTGAGAGTTACTGCGATATTCAACTGCATGGCAAGATCTTGAAAGAGAAGAAAAGCTGCTCTTAGGCACACGTTGTCAGCTGTCTCCCTCCCAGGAATCAGATTTACTGGGTGAGATTCTAGGAGGAGCCATTTGATCTCAAGTGCTGTGGCAGAGCCTTGGAGAAGCTACAGAGTAAAGTATCTGAGAGGGCATTGGACAAGCAAACCCATAGGATTAGATTCGCAGTTTCCAAGGGGACTGCTGACCTTGAGTTCTCTTTGCAGGTGGGATGCTGTGTGAAATACAGACTAGTGACTTACCAACAGGTCTTTTATTCTTCTGTGTAGGCTGAAAGGCCAAAATCAAGGTACTTCTGGTAAGGGCCCACTTTGTCATCAACAATAGACACCTGTGTTCTCTCTGAGTCCTCTGCTGTAAGGACACTGGTTCCATTCCTGTGGGCTCCACCCGTATGACCACCCAAAGGCTCCCATCCCTTAGTGCCATGCCAACCTTGGAGATTAGGATTTCAACATAAATGTCGTGTGTGGCTGGGTCAGGATGGTAGAGTTCCAACTACAGGAACTCTAAATGGCTTTGAAAACCCAAGGTGGGCCTAGTTGGCACATTCTGTTTGCATCTGTGTAACAATGAGCCCAGAAGTCAGAAAACAAATGGTTGGGACTCTGATTTATCATCTGTGACAGAGGAATGAGGGACGCTCTCGCTCAAGAGGTAGCTGATGGCTAAAAATGATTTGTATTAACTCGGTACAGTTGTTGGCAGTTTATGCTGTTTTTGAACCCAGTATTGCTGACGATGAACGAATAAACGCCAAGCTTTCTCTTAAGTATGTAATTTTTTTTCATTGCATTTCCTGGCTCCTTTATGTTCTCATACCAAGTTTTAGTAAATGAGATGAAGAGGGGGGAGTACACAGTGATCTGAGTAATATTCATCTCAAATGCCAGAAGTAGGAGTGTGGAGCTAAAATTCAGACAGCCTAATAATGCAACGAAAAATCAGATGGATTATTGGAAGGAGACAGTGCGGGTTGTACTTTTGAATATGGTTATGAGCTAACGCTGGCTGAATTTAGGATTCTGGTGGGTGCACCTTTAATAGTTTAGTGTATTAGAGACTCCTTCCATTGAGCAGGGCTTGTTGCCAAGGTGTCGGTAAGTTATTCTGTGTTGGACTCTGATTCTGGCATATTTGAGGCTCTATTTTCTAAACAAGGACTTCAGCGTGCCCTTCACTCTGTTATCAAAAGTTATTGTTTCTCTGTCTTGGTCTTTGTAGTTAATGCTTATTCGAATAAGGCATGATTCAGTCCCTGCTCCCTATTAATCATTTTAGGCTTTTGTCGTGTTGAAAACATCGGTAAGAACCGCTTAAGACTTTTGAGCTATTTATTGAACTTTGACCCTAAGAATGAAAATGTTTTCTGTTGCCATCTGTGTGTCCATTGAAGGAATGTTAGCGTCCATATTCTCATCCTGTTGACTTTGTGTTGCAGATGGTTTTAAGGGAGAGGAGTGGGTTCTCCAGAACAGTGGACAAAGCTAGACAATCCCTGGCTTTCTCCACTCATACTACGTACATAATTTCATGGGTTTCTTTATTAAACTTTTACTTGTATATTCAGTTTCCACTAGGAAAAAACAGTTCAGAAATACTAAGGGTGAATGCTACCCTGCTTTTACCAGGTCTTGCCCCCCAGTCCCAGTCCTTCCTAGTTCTCAAAGGAGACTGTTAAAAGTTTAACTAACATACGATGTAACTTTTAGATGCCTTGGTGATGTCCTCCTACCCTCAAACTGGAAGTATGTTTAAGGCTGCCAGGCCGGGGCCTAGAGGGCTGGCTCAGCGGCTGAGAGTGCCTGGGCTCTTGTAGATGACCTAATGTCAATTCCCAGCACCCACATAGTTGTTAACCATGTTCTGTGACTCCAGTTCCAAGGGATCCAGTGTTTTTGAGTACTGCACAGACATACATGTAGGCAAAACAATCATACACATAAAATGAATCTTTAAAAAGGCCAAGCCAGAAATTTCATCTTTGGGTAGTCACCAAATCCTCCATCTCCAGTTTCCCATCTCCTGAAACTGGCTCAACCCACTTCACCACACCTGTGCTATTATAACCCATTGTTTTTGCAAAGCAGTCTCAAAACGTGAATTTAACATTCCTACCATCATACCTGCCCTGTTTAAAACATTGTCTAGTTCTTCACGTGAAAACCAAAAGACACTGCTGTTCAGTTCCCACCCACACTCCAGCCACATCCATACCTTCTTCTACAAGGCACTTTATGGTTCCTTGGTAAATACTCTCCCTGAAACCTTTTCCCATCTGTTTCCCTCCGGTTGTGTGGCACTCCTCCGGGGAAGCTAGGAAGGAAGATAGGAACAGATGTCTACTCGCTGCAGATAGGAAGCTGACAGTAGACCAAAGGAAGGTTACCACCAAAGTCCTCCTTGGTGAACCAGTAGGTTTTACTGGGGTTGCTTATAAGAATATGATTGAGAGATTTTTTTACAGGATCAGGAAAGACTCTAAGACATCTGTGTTACCAAAGCCCATTCTGCCTGGCCTGGGTGGCTGCTCACAAAAGCTGGGGACCTGGAGCAGACTATATAGCTTGCTGATTCCTTGTCTTTTCCAGGGGACTCAGTTGGTCACAGCCTCTTCCTGGCCACTCAACTGGTCTCTGCCCCTTTAGGTATGGCTGGTCTGTGTGTATCTCTTGGTAGTCCTAAATGCTTATGTATGCTTGGGGAGGGAGGAGCCTAGTGAATAGGAACAGTTTCAGGGACTCCTGGGAGCTATTTAGCGACTCTGGAGTTTAGAGAACACTTCCCTGCAAGTTGGAAGGTTTCACCTCCCTGATGTTTGGCTTTGCTGTTGCCATCCTGCCTCTTAAGGAACTTCCATCCAAGATGGAGGAGGAAAAGTGCTGCATGAAACCATGCTCTTAAGGTAGGATGCTTCTCCTTCAACCTTCAAGATTTATTCAAGTGTATGCACCTTCCATGGACCAGTGGTAAATGTTCCTCTGTCTTTTGGTGTCATTAGCACCACGTGTTTTTCCTGTGGCGTTTAGTGTATGATACAATGTTTAATGTATTTCCAACACTAAGACACCAGGATCTTCTGTTTTGTTGGTGCTGAGGCTCATGTGTGGTAGGCAGGCGCTGTAACATGGTGCTCCTCCCCCAGGCTCATGCTTTCAGGAAAGTGCCTCACACATAATTCTTACCTATTGAATGAATTATTCTTTTCTGGGCTACCCTAGTCTTTCTAGCACAGTACACGCATACACACACACACAGAGTTAATTTTTTACAGGCTGACCCTTCAAATTTATTCATTCTGGGTCTGAATTTTCTTAAATATAAATCTATTATATAATGTTTTGGTATTTGTTTTACTGCATGCAGGAAAATCCATTCTCTTGATAGCGCCACTCCCTATGAGCTTATGGGGGCCAATTACATTCAAACCACCACAGTAGGTCTTAACTTGGAATGAAGATGTAATATCCTGCTCAGTGGGAAAGTTTGCCATGGATGTCATTAACACTAAAAGTATCTTTAGGCAGTTAAAAGGATTTTTTAGATTTTTTGTGTTTTGAAGGATTCACTTCTCTCCTTCAGCCGTCCAGTTTCTGGATGTCACACTCTGGTCATCAGGCCTAGCAGCATGTGCCTTTACTCACAGAGCCTGCCTGCTGACCCTGGACAGCAATCTTCAAGGTGGGGAGTCATGGAAAAGCAGACTCATGCCCTGCCCAAAGTGCCAATTATAACCCTGCTGTGAAGCAATTCAGTGTTTGTCAGATGAATAAACAAACTCCATCTTGTGGATCAGCTCCGCTGGTAAGAGTTTTTCAGGTCTGGGGCACGGCAACTGAATCGTGGTCTAAACTGCAGTGTTCTGTGTGGACCTGTTAAGGTTTTGCCGTGGCAGCAGTAGAGGGCTAATACTGCCTGTCTGCAGATGTTTCAAAGTGATGTCTCTGTGCTCCACAAGAATGGCCTATGGAGTCATATTCTGTGGTCAAAAGGGTATCGATGCTGCAAAGCCATGTTATCCGGAGCTTGAGCACTGGGGAGTTAGGTAGCACAGTGTCATCCCTACCTTAGAACCAAGTTATGTGTCTGCTGCAGAGCCTGAAAGAGACTGAGAAGAACTCACAGAATGTCAGGAAGAAAGGTATCCATTAAGCCAGGTAAGCAGAGGGAAGAATGTTTCCCCACGGTTATAAATATGGCAAGCTTTTAGAATACACCCGTAATTAGCAAAGTGCAAGTCCAGTAGCTAAAACTCAGACATCAAGCTTTAATCAACTCCAGAGAACAGTACACTTGAACCCTTAATTACCAAATTCCCAGCTCCCATCCCAAACCCTAAGGCCTCCAGAGGGGAGGGAACCTGTGAAACCCGAGCCTCCTAGCTCACACGGATGCGTCCAGTTGTGCTCTGCAGCCAGCTGTATGCTAGAAAACGTCTTTCTTAAATCCATGCCTTTCCTCCTCAAAGGGAGACCTTCACTGAACGATGGTGTGATGTTCTGCTGTTGTCTTGAAGACTGAGAGATCCAGCACTGAGCCAAAGATGTCCTTCAACTGTTGCAAAAGTGCTGGTGTGTGACACTGTTTCCTCCTTAATACTCTGAGCTGCGATCTTAGCAGAACTGACAGCCTGTTCTCCCTCAGATACATGCTAGAGTAACAGTTTAGGGTAGATTCGCAGTTTACACAACTACTACATTATTCCCTTCCTCTTTGCTTTGGTTGGTGGGAATCTCAACACTGAATTTGTTCCTACTTTAGACAAGTTATTTTTTAGCCTAGCCATTCAACATACATCAATTTCACCAGGGTTTACATATTTTGTGTGGTTTTGGTCTAGCATATAAGGTGCCTCATAAGTATTTGATAAAATCTTGGCAATCTCGGACTTCCACGTTATTATCAGAACATTGTCATCACTCCAGAGAATCCCCTTGTTCTCATTTCTACTGTACTTCATCCCTGCTGCAGCTACTCTGGCTTCCATAGCTGTAGGACATGGCAGGCTGTTGCTGAGTTTCGTTAGACTGGAGTCATACAGGAGGTCCTGTTTGGTCTTTTTGCCTGGCCCCCTTTCTGCCTGATGCTTTTCACAGTCACATGGAGTGGTACCTTCTCTGGTGCTGCACATTCTGTCATGGTACGTTCTACTCTTTGTCGGGAACTTTCCGTAGAGTCATTTGGCTGTTCCCATTTAGAACAACCTCATATGAAGAAGCTACTGTGAACATTCATGTGTAAGTCTTTAGAGATAGTTTCTTCTAAAACTCCGTAATTTGACCCCGGGCACAGTGACAAGTACCTTTAATCCTGGCACTCAAGACAGAGACAGGTAGATCTCTGTGAGTTCAAGGCCAGGCTGGCCTACATGGTGAGTTCCAGGCCAGGGAGTGCTGAATAAAAATGGAGAAATCTGTAATAATTTCACTGTGAAACCATCTTTATCATAAGCCTTATTAATTTGGAGGGGTTGATATGGTATGAATAATACAAGAGACTATAGCCACCCCCAGTAGTATTAGGTTCACAGTCATAAACACTAAGGCCAATGTTTAAATATGTTCCCATTACCTTGGAGTTGAGGTCTAATCATATATGCAATGTGTGCCTTCAAGTAGCTGCAGCAGGGATATCTTCTCATTTAGCTCCCCATAGAATATAGGTTACAATCTCTTCAAATCGCATCTTGTTTTGTCTAGTAGGCATTATCAGGCTAAGCATTGATGTAGGAGGGTCGTCTGTCTTTGTGTTACTTTCATTGGTTAATTAATAAAGAAAACTGCTTGGCTTGATAGGTCAGAACATAGGTAGGT
>LOEQ01004593.1:0-41469 GCA_001685075.1 Bramus lutescens
GGTATCTCAGCGGCTATTGGCTGAAGGAGCGGAAGGAGCTCCCGCAACATAAAGCTAATTTTCTTAATAAGGCAATCTGTGTATTATTAGAAAGTCACCACGTAGACAGAGACAGTTCTTTTTGATTTTTTTTAAATTTTCATCCATAGGATGCTAAAGTCCTCTATTTGCATGGCTAAGTGCATTTTAAGAACTCTATTTTAGCCTCCCCGAACATGGAGTTGAAGTTCTGCAACAGCTTGGTTCTACAAAGAGCCATTACTTCAGAAAGGAATAAAGAAGAGTGGACCCATATTGTTGTTGAAACATCATTTGGGGAGTGAAATCCAGGAAGAAAATGGCACTTAGTGAATAGCATGCAGAGAAGAGAGGAAAGCTCTTTGAAAATGAAGGACCACATTGATCAAGGATACACAATCAGGGTGAAAAAAAGGCTCCACATGGCCAGCACAGCCTTGAAAATCACACACATACAAAAAAAAAAACAAACTTTTATCTAAAAAGATGGTCTTTTTCTTTATACACCCATTTTCTTCTTACTCTAGCAAAAGCAATAACTACCATGTGTCCTTTGTACATGCCTTGCTTTCAGTCCCTGTATGATCTTTCCTGGAGCAGGAGGCAGATGGTCAACCACCTGGAAGTAAGTGGTGCTGGGCCATTAGATTCAGGCATCAGAGCATGGTCTCCATTGCTGTAACTCTTTGCACAGAGACGTGTTAGCAGCAATTTGGCTTTTATTTACAAGACAATACATGGTTTTATCTGTGCTAACAAAGAGAACTACTGCCTGAAACATTCTAACACTGGCTTAAGGTCTTTCTCCTGCTGCTCTCTAAGCTCAGGGCTCTGAACTTAACCCTTTAAGAAACCTGAGAATGACTGGGGGCATCTTCTCAGAACAAAGTGGGATTCCCAAGACAGACAAAAGGCAAGTGAAAAAGGCACCTGGTCACCTTGCTCTGCTTAAGAGCACCTGAATATATGGCTCCTGTGCTGTTGTCTTCCAGCACTTCTTAGGATAGTCTGAAAGAGAAAAGTAGAAATGTACTTTCCACAAGACTCCATGCTGAATATCACTTGATACAGAGACTGGAAAACCAAACACACTGGTTAGGAATTTAATGCTCTCCAATCTTGCTGCAATGCACATTATTTCTGACAGCTACATTTTCACTTGCTCAGTAATTGTGTAAGATTCTTTACTCAAAACACTAATGTTGGGATTCAGAGATGGTTCAGTCAGTTACATGACTTTCGACAAGCACGCAGACCTTTGTGAGAGCAACAGTACTCACCTAGAAAGACACACTTATAATCACAGTTCTGAGCAGCCAGGGGAATGATTCCTCTGGGGGTCTCTGTCTAGTTGGCCTAGCCTACATCACAAATATAAGTGAGAGACTTCTTTAAAAACCTCAGTGAGTAGCATCTAAGGAACTACGCCTCAGGTTGTCTCTAGCTTCCCTAGGCATGCACACCTACATACAAGTGGATACACATACACAGAACTGATGTTGATGTACCTGTTGTTCTTCAGATTATAAAGTCTCTCTTTATAAATCATTTTATATTTAAGTGCATAAAATTAGAATGGATATATAAACTTTAAATAACTATAACAAAATGGTATATATTTATGAGGTTACAGTGTGGCATTAATTACATATGTACAAATTAGAATGGTCAGATAAAAGTAACAGTGTATCTCTGACCTAACAGTCTTCTGTTTTTAGTGTGGGAATTGTACCTAAAAAGCTGAGTATAATATACTAACTCTTGGAAGCACAAAGAATAATTACGTTATTTTATGATATTTACCATTAGACAACATTTTGTTAGTATATATATTAAATGCCATAAAACAACCCTGCTTCCTGTAATGCAGGAAGTTCAGACACTAAGAAGATTTTCTTATTCAGTTGCTGAAATGTCTAAATATGGGATATTTTCATTGATATCAAAATTGCTGGTAAGCACTTATGCTTGTTTATCAGCCATGATTTACATAACCTGTAATTCATGTCCTTTGCTTGTTCCTTTCTAAAGGACTTTAGCAAAGTTAATGGAAAAAAAGACATAAATGATTATTTATTATTAATAGGACTTGAAAACTGGTGGGATATATACTAATCTTCCTGAAAACTACAAATGTTTTAAGACACATGCTTATGAATACTAAGTCCTTTGATTTGAGGGAAGCATTGGAAAGAAATGAAGACATTACAGAAATGATAAAGATAATAGAGATGCAGAAGTTTCAGGATTAAAAAGCAATGAGTTTTGGCATTTTAGTAAATATTGTGTTCTGTAATAATCACTGTATTTTAGCTACAGCATTGCAATAAAGACCTCATTTATGTTATGACTATTTTCTAAACAGAGTGTTAAAGCAGCTGATTGTCTGCTTTAGGGCGACTATTAGGAACTGGAAATATTAAAACTGCAATTTTTGGCATTCACATATAAATTCCTGATTTTGGGTATCTGTGTGGATGATATGCGTATGTGGTGTACATGTGAGCTGCATCAAAAGTATGTGTACACATGTATGTGCAAACAGGTAAGAGGAAGACATTGACTGCCCTGTTCTATCAATCTTATATGATTTCTTTGAGATAGGCTATCTTACCAACCTAAAGCTTCGCTAGCAGAAAGCGTCTTCCAAAGATCTTTTTATCCTACTTCCTGTAGTACCCAGCGGATAGTAGAAACGTAAGCAGTCAAGTCCAGTCTTTCGATTTGCGCCTAATGATTAAAACTTTGGCACTATGCTTGAACAGGGAGAGCATTCAGTAGTTGACTGCATTTTTTATTAAAAAACAAGATTCTCTCTGCTTTTATAAAGCTCATATGGCTGTATGTGCTTGCGTACAACCCCAGAGAGGCCACTCATAGGCACATACCAAATGTTATCTAGAGTTCCAAGAAGACATTCATGACACTAGAAGGTGGAAAGGCTTTTAGTTCAGGAGTTATTTTTATAATAAGTTTGCTGATAAATTCATATGCTAATTTTTGCGCATGTTTTACAAAAGCTAAAGGTCATTACTTTAATTGGACTGTAATGGGAAATTAGAAAGTAAATTCTGAATAAGCATATAAGCTGTTCTAAGGTTTTAAATGAAATTAGTTTTTTTTTCCGGCTTTCAAAGAATACTTTGTGGAATCTAAAAGGTCACATTTGGTGTTACATGGATTTCAGACCAACAGTTGTAAACATTGCAATAATCATTGAAGATAGCATGTGGGTAAGCTGGCTAGATTTATGTCAACTTGACACAAGGCAGAGTCATTTTCGAGATGGGAACCTCCATAAAACTCATCTGTAGGCAAGATTATATGGCATTCTCTTAATTAGTGATTGATGTGGGAGGGCCCAGCTCATTGTGGGTGGTGACATCTGAGTTCTAGTGGTCCTAGGTTTATAAGGAAACAGGGTGAGCAAACCAGTAAGCAACAGTCCTCCATGGTTTCTGCATCAGCTCCTGCCTCTAGGTTCCTTCCTTGTTTGAGTTCCCAATCTAATGTCCTTCATCAATGAACAAAGATGTGGAAGTGTAAACCAAGTAACCATTTTCCTCCCCAGTTTGTTTTAGGTTATGGTGTTTCATCATTGCAATAGTAACCCTAAGACAGTTCGCATATTTTATGCATTTTATGCTTTCATTTTATGTAACATGTTCTGATTTTGTTTGCTTGAAGTCTGTGGACTTGATTCAATTAGAGCAATTTCCAATATTTGCATTGTTTCACAACAAATTTGGAAACAATTTTTATCTTTCCTTTAAAGAAAACATACACTTACCAAACATTTTCTCTTTTAGCTTATTTTAAAATATTCTGCCACATTAAAAACTGTGAAAACACTTATTTTCAATTTATGTAAATATTTGTTTGCCATTACATGGGTAGGCACACATGAGTTTGGGCACTTGTGAAGGCCAGAGGGTGGGAATCAGGTCACCTGGAACTGGAGTTGCTAAGAGTTGTAAGGTGCCAAATATGGGTTCTGGGATTCCAACTTGAGTGTTTTAAGCACAGTATGCATTCTTTATGGAAAAGCTATCCTCCACGCCATGAACTAGCATTTATTTACTTCTTCTGTTTTGAAATCATAATATAGTCTTGATCTTTGAAATTCAGTGTCTCCTATTTCATTGATGGTTCTTACATGCATACATGTGTATGCATATACATATATATTCAAAATAAAGCATGTCCAGGCTACAGGTTAATTTGTAATATATTTTCAGGGTTGACCATTTAGTATTGAGTTGCCAATTGTTGTGATTTTCCCTGTAAAGAGGTTGTTTCTCCCAATCCAGCCATTCTCTACATGCCTTGAGTTCTTTGTGTGGGAAACCATTAATCAAAACATCTCCTTCTCTCCACTTTGATAGAAAATAAATATCATGTGCAGTAGTAGTTGGCCAACACAAACATGGCTCCATTTTTGGATTTTGTGTCCTTTTTGTTTTCTTGTCTTATTAGGTTTTTCAATTGTTTGTTTTGTGCTTTGTTTTTGAGATAGAGTTAGAGTGAGCATGGAGTTTGGAATGATGGGAGGTAGAGAATCTAGGAAGAGCTGTGTAAAGGGAAAGAATATTATGAAAATATATTTTAAGTAAAAATTTAATAAAATATATTAAAAATAGTAAATACACAAAATTACAAAATTTAATAACTAGGCAACATGCAGATTTCCACATCATTTAATTGATACATGACTAATATAAACCATTTAATAAACTTTTTTAGCTACATATCTTCCTAAATCAGAACAAAAATTATTATGGCCTCATCTAGAATGTATTAATCTTCCAGTTCAGCATGCTTGATATATAAGCCAACATTCTTCCTTTCTTTTAAGTGGTAGATGTTAATATGGCTTCTTTTAGCATGATCACTTTCTCCTGCTGAAAATGAATCTGAAGCTGCACTGCGAAGGTTGTGCTTTCTGATTGCATGACGTCTATTCACAGCTACAATACGAAGGAAGGCTAGACTTTTCAGTTGGGAAGCCCAATAGAGATAAATGGAATGATTATAATTAGTTAAAAATGAGTAATTCTTAGCTGATTACTTCCTACAAGCATAACTAATCTAATGTTTCACTTCCCTTGAAATAGTGGTTAAAACACTAATTGTTAAAGCGCTATTAAAACTTAATTGCTATATGTCTCAGTTGAATTCATTAATTATTTGCGCCCATCCACCCACCCACCCCCTTTTTGGCATAAAAGAATTATTTCGTAGGGGCTAAGGAGAACAATGCAGCAAGGATAGCCCAAATTTCCTGACTTAGACCTAAAACAGGAAAAGACCGAAGAGAGAGGATGTGGCCTTAGAAAGTAAACCATTTAATTTGTCTCATGCCCTGGAGTAGGCGACATGAGCCTTATAAAACCAATTGCTCTTTACAAAAAATCTGCTAACTTTGCAGGTTCTTCTCTATATTTCATTAGGGGAATATAGGAAGACACAAGGGTAATAGTAAAGTTGGCATAAAATCAAGGCAGAGATATTTTAAATTTCTACTGGATTTTGTATCAGGAAATAAGAAAAAAAATGAAAAAATTGTACTGCGTATTTTGATTGATTATTCCCACTTTATTAGGCTAGAATCACAGTCTCCATGAAATCTACTGGTCTACTATCTTGTGGTGTGTGTGTGTGTGTGTGTGTGTGTGTGTGTGTGTGTATGTGTTGCATTCCTATGCATGTGAAGCCCGGAAGTCAATTTCAAATATTTCTTGATGAATTTATACTTCACAGGTTAATGAGAGTCACTAACTAGCAAGCCCCAGCCATCATCCTGTCCCTGTCTTTACAACATTGGTACTGCAAGGAAACTATGACACCCAGGTTTTAGGTGAGTTATTAAAGTTGAACTTACTATCTTTCAGTCAGCTTGTACCCATTTTGACACTTGTTTTCCATAGTCTTGAATCCAGATAGTCTGACCACATTTTTTTGTTTGTTGATTTTTAATTTCTAGGAATTGAACTGTGGGCTAGGTAGGTGCTCTCTACCCTGGAAAAGTTCCTGCTCCTATCTATCCTTTTCATTGATGGCCTTTTTTTTTTTTCAGGAGCATCCAGTGACTGCCTTTTTATTTTCTTATGAATTCTTCCAATTCTATGTCATTATTCCTTATCATCTTCTTCTTTTCCCTCATCCATCTCTCTCTTCAGTGCTCACACCCAACAGATATTTGCAGACATTTATTATGCTTTTCCCTGCTGGTCACTTAGGAGAGTTATTCATACTGAATTCATTTAACACATCTTCATAAATCAATGCGAATAGCTCCTTAATCATTTTCATTGCTTTTCCCTAAACTCCCGTCAGTTTTTTTCATGTCTTGCACACACAATTAGGAATCCAAAGGCCAAATAAATACTCCAATATATAAGTATCCCAGCACCACTGAATATCTGCTATCACTTTGCTTGCTCTGGATTATAATCCAAGAGTGCAGTTTTTAATGTCATGAGTCCCCTACATAAATTATTACATCCTGACGCATGCTAGATTTCACTCACACAAATACATGTTGGTTAGATTGGCAAAAACCTTTCTTTCCAATATAGTGATAATTATGCTCATATTCTAGCTAAGATGTAGTTATCATCACATATATATTTGTTAAAGACAACTTCTCTAATAACTGTGATTATGACAATATCTAGATACTCTTTTTTCAAATAATTGAGCTTTTTTTTACAAGTATCTACACAAATTTAATAGCGGAATGTGACATTTAAGTTTTATTTAATTTTGAGCAAACTAATATTTATGATAAAAGATATTTATCATATGTTAAAATAATTCTAAACCCAAAAGTTTGTAACGTTTATGGGAATTTAATTTTCCTAATATTTTTAAGATATGATTTTACTTTGAAGTGAATTTTCCCTTTGCGTAGATTCTGAATGTTTTGTCTCTACCCTTGTATTGTTCTGCATACTTCTTGATACACACAAATATGTATACAAAAAAACACAGTAAAGTCAGTAACCCAAATAGCTTCTTCTCATTCTTGAGAGAGATTATATGAAATTATAATAGATCACATACAACTATGCTTACTCTAGAAAAAAGAGCATACCATTCAACTAAATTTGTATGGACTGGTACATGAGAAGCTCATGTTTTCCTTTAACTTTCACAGTCTTCAGATTTAAAAGAAAGGATCATCTGTATCTTGACATTTTAGTTTGTTTTTTTCAGTGTGTGTGTGAGAGAGAGTATAGGCAAGCACATGCCATGCCACGACACACGAGGGGGGTCAGAGAATAACTTTCCAGAGTAAGCCCTTCCCTTCTACCTTATTGAAGTGGATTTCTCTGCATCAGGTACTCTATGCTAGTTGGGCTGTGAAGCTTCCAGCTGATTCTCCTCTCCCACTCAGCTCACTAAGTGTTGGGATTAAAGGTGTGTGCCACCACACCTAACTACGGTCTTTCTTTTTTATTTTTTTTTTATTTTAAGGACTTTATCCTCTTTCTTTTCTCTCTTAAGCCTACATATATTATAAACACACTGTAAACTGTTTAGAGGCTTTTTCATCTGAAACTATCTTTCTGTATCTCTCTTTTTCTGACCACATGGGTCTTTAATTTGTTAAGCAATACGGCTCCGATTAAAGCCGTAGCTTTGACGGCTGGATCCACCCCATTCCTTAGCTTTCTGAGAGCCTAGCCTCACGGCCGAGATACCCACTGAAGCCATGTTTATTGCCACAACGTTATGGAGTTTCAAGGTCCCTGCCACCACCAAGAAGCATGCTGTCAGCCATTCATAAACACCATTTAAGTATTTGGTGGCAGGGCATTTTAAAAGAGCTGCAAGATTTTTGAAGCTAAAGCTGAGTCAGGAAGCCTCTCTTAAATGAGACACACTTATCTCTAGCAAACACAGACCACCTGAGAAAATGCTGCTAACAAGAAACCATGCTTAACTCTGTTCCTGTGTGTCTAGAATTATTTCCTAAGCTCTCTCAGGTTTTAAGTGGGTTCAGTTGTCCGTGTTTGCACCACTTTGTTACCTGAGATTTCTGTCCTGCCCGGTCCTGCAGCCATTCCATCCCAAAGTAACACACAAAGATGTATGTTAATTATAAGCTGATTGGCCTATTATCTCTGGCTTCTTATTAACTCGTACATCTTAAAGTAGCCCATAATTCTTGTTTGTGTTAGCCACATGACTTTGTAACTTTTATCACTGAGGTATTCTCATCTTGCTCCCTCTTGTCTGGCTTCCTCTGTGATGACTACAGACTGACTCTTTTCTCTCCCCAAAATTCTTCTGTTCTCGTTGCCCCACCTCTACTTCCTCCCTGGTCACCCTGCCTATACTTCCTGCCAGGCTACTTGCCAATCCGTGTTTTATTAAACCAATAAAACAGACAAATATTTACAGGGTACAAGGTCATTGCCCCACAGCAAATCAAAGTCTATTAAATTCATTTAGCATCTAAGTTTTCATTGTTTATTATGGTTCACGGGAAATTTAGACTTTCTTTCCTTGTGTTTCTATTAGACAGTAACTCACTAATTCAGCTAAACCTGAGAATGGTCACAGGTGGTAGGCTCCAATTTGCCTATCATTTTACAGACAGCCAACTGAACTCAAGGGAACTCCTGAAGCTGATCTGAGGTTTGGTCTGCACTAAAGCAGAAGTCTGGGCATACACCTCAAGATATGGTGGCTTTCTCTAGTTACTAATATTCTTGAAATATTATCAAAGTTTTGCAATATGCTGGAAACTGGCAGTGGTGCCTTTAACCACACAACTTGTGGAGCAGTACATTTCTTACGCTATGGCATTTGTACTGTTTGACTGGTAATCAGAATCAGAAAATGGATTCTGTTTATACTTCTCATTTAATATTTGTGTAGCTTTGCAATATCTCCCTCATGACAGCTGTATTATAGCTGGGATATAAATTTTCTCTTACGGAAAAAGATCACTGTGTGGAGGTAATTGGATCATGAGGCTGATGGCCTCATCAATGGATTGACCCATGGTGAGTTCACAGGTGAAGAGGTTGGCAAAAGGAGCAGTCTGAATAGAACAAGGGTGATAATGGGTACACATCTGATACCTATTTATGTCTCCCTTTTTCTTTGTTGTCATGAGTTAAACAGTCTAGTATGTTCTATGTACCAGACAAATGTGAACCAAAGCCACTAAAACCATGAAATATATATAAATTTTCTCTCTCAAGTAAGTTGTCTTAGCAACAAAACACAGTCTGATACAGGTAGTCGTCTATATTGCCATTATTGTCATTTTTTAACACCCACTCCGAAGCATTACTCTTAAAGGTAGAATAAATTTATTCTCATATTTATTTCTTCCCGATTCTTCAAAATAAGCTGTGGTGCTATGGGGTTTCAGTGGTTTAAGAGCATTTGCTACTGTTTCAGAAGACCCATGTTTAGCACCTACACAACACCTCACAAGGATCTGTAACTACATTTTCAGGGCAGCTGATGACACCTTTGGGCCCATGGAAGAATGAGACAAACATGCAGTGCACATACTAGAAAATACTGATATTCATAGCTTAATAAAATCAATAAAAAAGAGAATACCTGTTAAAAAGAAAAAAAAAACAGGTTGCCATTTCCCTTTGGGTCCCCTTATAATGATTAAGTAAATAACTGTAGAAGGGAATAACCTTTTATTTGACCCCAACTGAATCAATCACCCAATATGTGAACTTCATGGAGGGCTGCAGAAGTGCTACCTGCTGAAGGGTCATCGATGTGCATCCTGGGGAGGACTATGCATGCAGTGGACATGGAAACTTGCCACATTTAAGGCGGCTTTGTTGGCTCTGTGAGAGACATTAAGCAGCACTTTGAGCTCCATAGGGAACTACATTAACAATTTCCTGTTGTTATCAACTGTTCTATTTCAGAATGAGACCTTCCTTTCCTACATGCTGCTCTTTCGTCTTTCTTAACAAATTTCCAAAACTCAGAATGTTTTGTTGGAGTTATATCTCACACTTAACATTGAGGGGGTTTTCAAATATTCATTTCCTTTCCCTAATTAGAACCATAGGTGAGTGATCTGCATTTATATTAATGAAGTAAAAGTCAGTGGCACCCTTGCCGATTGTTTTAGGCTAAAGAGCAAAAGCTGATTCTACCACAAAAGTTACTGTTTTGAATTATTTTAAGGGTTCCTTCATCTACTGGGAAACTGAATATCTGAGCAATAGATCAGCTTGTTCTTGACGTGGAAAGGAGATGAATGGTGAGAACACTGAGAGACCCAGCAGAGTGTGTTCATCTCATTCTATGATCTTAGCTGGGATAAGATGTAATATTGTTGCTAATGCAATTGCCCTTGGTTGTAGTACCAAGGTTTTAGAAATATCTACATATATTATTCTCTCTGACGTTTAAACCATTAAAGGTCCAGAAATTCTTGTAAGCTCATGCAAGAAGGCTACTGCCACCACTTCAGAACCTTCCTGCATAATGACACCATTCTGTATTCTGTTCCACAAGATAGACAGCATCAATAGTTTCACGCCTCCCTTTCCATTTCTTGCCATAGATAAGACTTACCGATTTGTTTCTCCCATAAATCTCTCAAATTTGTCCATGATGTATCTCAACCCTCTGCTATTTTAGCTGCAACTGTTATGTCTTCGGTTTAGGGCTGGACTGTGCACATTTAACTTACTGTCCAATCTAAATTTTCATACTTCTGCAATCTGAACATCTATCCAAAATACTTAAAATGCTACTTTTAAAAATTAAACTTCCATTGATTACTGATTTTTTTAGGGCCGCTTACTCCTTTATTCCTAATTTTTATTAATTTTTCTTTGAGGCTATGTACCTATAGCCAGACTGAAACTCACAGAGATCCCCCTGCCTCCATCTGAGTGCTAGAATTCAAGGTGTGCTTTACCATTCCTTGCCAGTCATAACTGTTAGTAAGAAAAGTGATTCATAATTTCTGAGCTGTACTCACTATTCAATTCAATCTGCTGTTATTTTGCCCCACACAGTCATGCCTGTCCCTTAGGCCCATTGTCACAGCATGCTTGCTTCCTTCCCCATTTGTCATCCTCCTGAAATTCTCTCCCGGTAGCTGCCTGCAGATCACGAGGGAAAATTTTCTGGACTTGGTAAGTTCCCTTCTTTGTGTTATAATTTTGTCGAGCAACAATACTTCCCCTTCAAAGGTGGTACAGTTTGTAATTACATACCCATGAGACAAGTCCATGACTAATGTCAGACTTCTCCTCTAAATTTTGTTCATAGCATCAGACAACAAATTTGACTGTGCAGATAAAAATAGCCATCACTTTTTATTTCTATTTCAAATTTCTATGATTATACCTGAAATAGCAGGAAAAATACATGCCTTATGTTTCTATTAGCAAAATTTAAACAATTATGTCATAAATATTACGAATTAACAATTTTCTTTCATATACAAAGAACTTGAGTGTTGCTAAGGTTGCAACTATTAATGTATCTTACATAAACATCTTAGTAAATGTCAGTAACAGTATATGAGCATTAAAATATAAAGAACATATAGGGCTACAAGTGCTGTTTTATTTTGCCTAAAGGTGGTCTTGCTACACAGGCAGGGTGAACTT
Source organism: Bramus lutescens (assembly GCA_001685075.1). Lineage (NCBI taxonomy): Eukaryota > Metazoa > Chordata > Mammalia > Rodentia > Cricetidae > Bramus > Bramus lutescens. The sequence goes on from LOEQ01004593.1 coordinate 11,643, forward strand.
TAATCCTTAAAGCTCCCGCATCAACCTCTCCAAGAGTGACAAGTGTGGTAAAGAGATGAGCGCCTAGAACCTGAGTGCCCCAGACACTGATAATACTGCTATTTTCCATGTGTTTACGCACAAAATTTGATGTTCAAGTTGATCTCTTTAACATATGTGAAAGTTAATTACTTTAGGAATATTTCTTTGCTATGTATATGTTCATGAATGTTCAAGTACACACGTGGTGGGGGTCTGCATGAATTTGTGCATGCATGCATATAGAGGCTGGAAGGAACCATGCCACCAAGTGCTAGTCAGGGNTTTTGACAGTGTCTCTGCTCTGGAACTCACGATCAGGTGAGGGTGTAGTCAGTGCTCTACAAAGTCTATATGCCTTTGCTTCCTAAACTACATAGCATGTGCCATCATGACTGACCTTTTAAAGCATATATTCTGGGAATGGAATTCATGATTTCAAGGAATGAATTGACTAAGACCCTGGCCTGACTCTTATAAATACTTAAATCAATCCAATGCACATAAAATTAAATATTATTATTTTCTGAAGACTTACATGGAGTTCTTTCTATGTTATATACTTCTTGATCATCAGAATAGCTCATATACTATTTTAATCATGTAATATTTTATATTTTTCTAAGACATCTAGATGACAAAACCTTCACTATTTTAACTTTGGTCAAATCATATCTTTTGAGCAACCACAACAGCATTCAGATGAAAATCAGTATTGTCAAATTGATACTAATTCTCCTCATCAAGCATTGGGTCATAATATATCCACTCACTAAGAACAATGCCCAGTGCACGATGGATGCTTAACAATTATTAATTCAATGCAGGAGATGATGGTTTTGCAGAGATAAGCTCACGGCAGCCCAACTAGGTGGAATGAAAAATTTGAAATGTGTTATCTCCTTTTAATTTTGTCATGTTATTATAATCAGATTTTTCCTGAAACTCAAGCTTTCACTTTTTAAATAAAATTAATATTTCATGTAATTTGTTTTAACCCTCTATCTATAAAAGATGCTCCAGAAATAGAAGCTGCAATCTACATTCTATAGTTTCTTCCTCCTTAAGTTGGAAATATAGATCCAAAATTGAGAGATATTTCTGTGAAATGGATGCATATAAAACTATGTATACTTATTTTCAAAAAAATTTTAAATTTTTTGATCAATTTTTTTTAAAAAATCTTTTCTTATTTTACACTCCAATCCCAGTTCCCATTCCCTTTGAGGCAGGACTGAGGCTCTCCCCACTATATCTATACTGAGCAAGGTATCCCTCCAAAGAGAATGGGCTCCAAAATGTCAGTTCAAGCAGTAGGGATAAATCCTGGTCCCACTGTTATCCCAGTCATATAAGTGTCACCCACATTCAGAGGGCCTAGTTTGGTCCTGTGCTAGTTCTGCTGTCAGTCTAGAGTCAGTGAGCTCCCATTAGCTCAGGTCAGCTGTTTCAGTGGGTATCCCCACCATGGTCTTGACCTCTTTGCTCATATTGTCGCTCCTCCCTCTCTTCCACTGGACTTTGGGAACTCAGCCAAGTGCTTTGCTGTGGATTTCTTCATTTTCTTTCACCAGTTCCTGGATGAACATTCTATGATGACAATTGAGGTAGTCATCAATCTGATTACAGGGGAAGGTCAGTTCACGTATCCTCTCTGCTATTGCTTAGATTCTTAACTGGGGTCATCCTTATGGGGTCATGGGAATTTGCCTAGTACTAGTTTTCTTGCTAGCCCCCAAATGCCCCCCTCAATCATCTTGCTCTTCCTTTCTGTTCTTCCTCCATCTCAACCATCCTGTTCTCTCATGCTTTAAGATGTCATATCCTAGGGTTGGAGGAATGGTTCTGTCAGTAAAGTACCTCTTGTGAAAATATGAGACATGAGTTCAGATTACTGGCACCCAGATATAAAGCCAGATGTGGCAGCATACATCTATAAATCCAGGGAAGGTGGCACAGAGAAAGGCAGATCCCAGAAGGTCAATGCCAGGCAGTTTAGCCAAATTCATGAGCTTCATATTTATTGAAGAGAGTTGACCTCTAAATTAAGGTGGTGCACAATTGAAGACAACAATTAAAATTAAATTCTGCCTTAATTAACTTTGCATGTATACTCATAACTCCACACACACACACACACATACACACACACACACACACACACACATGTTCACATGTGACAGCCCTGAAAGTACAGGTAGAAATGGCATGAGGAGATTAAAGTCATTCCAACACCTTCATGAAGTTCTCACAATGCCCACTTGCTGCAGTAAGTTCATTTCCTCTAGGGTTCTTGTCAGCTGCTCATTCTCAGAAATTAATATATATTTCTTATTAAAATATGATTTTACTCATCTATTTTTATGTGCATTGGTGTTTTGCTTGCATGTGTATCTGTGTGAGGATATCAGATCCCCATAAACTAAAGTTACAGACAGTTATGAGCTATGATGTAGTTGCTGGGAGTTGAACCCAGATTCTCTGGAAGAGCAGCCAATGCTCTTAACCACTGAGCCATCTTTCCATCCCACATATTTCTAATACAGATGCTCAATTCCTGTGACTCAATAACCTTCAGGAAGAGGTACCAGTTTCAAACTGCTGAGTACATTGAGACAGGAGTTTCTTATGCTTGTTTTTCATGTTTTTTTTCCCTTTTAATTTTCAGATTCACTCTTTTAGGCTGACAAGTGGTCTGATAACCTCTGCCTCACTTTTGTGTTAATATTTTTCTATGAGACTCTATAGGCTTAAAGAGGAAGTAGCAATTAACTGAAGCATAGACCCTAGTGAAATGCATGTTTAGAACTGCCTTTAATTTGGAGGCATCTGCCTTTAAAACACACCATTGGCCCAGATCCCTAGCACTGTGGGGAAGTAAGCTGGGGCTTGGGGAGGCAACACAAACAATACTTGCACTATTCATTTGACAGAATGAAATGTTGGCTTGAAGACATGTAGGGAGATAAGAGGGTGAGAAAGAGACTCTAACACGTTACTTAAACCCATGGTAGAATTCAAGAGCTGGCAGGATCTCTATGCTTCAGGAAGATCTTTTTTCTTTCTTCCTTTTTTAAAATTAGACTTTTAAAAAAAAGCAATCCAAATTCACACTTCCTTCCATTCCCTCCACATACTATACCACCCCACCTCTACTGAGTCCTCAAAGAGGATAAGGCACATTGCTTTGTGGAGGGTCCAAGGCCCTCCTTCCTATATATAGGCTGAGCAAGGTATACATCCAAAGAGAATAGGGTCCCAATAATCCAGTACATGCTTCAGGGATAAATCCTGGTGCCTTGCCAATGGCCCCTCAGTCTGCCCCAGCCATGCAACTGTCAGTCACGTTAGGAGGGACTAGTTTGGTCCTATGCTTGTTCCTCTTGCTCCTTCCCAGTCCACCTGGAGCTAGCGAGCTCCCATTAACTCAGGTAGACTGTTTCAGTGGGTGTACCCATCATGGTCTTGACCTCTTTGCTCATATTTTCATTCCTCCCACTCTTCAACTGAATTTTGGCAGCTCAGTCCAGTGCTCCAATGTGTGTTTCTGCTTCTGTTTCCATCATTTGTTGGATGGAGGTTTTATGGTGATATTTAAGATATTCATCAGTCTGACTACAGGGCATGTCAAGATTGGGCCCCCTTTCCTCCATTACTTAGGGTCTTAGCTTCGGTCATCCTTGTGGATTCCTAGGAATTTCTCTAGAGTCAGGATTCTGCTAAGCCTACAGTGGCTCCCTCAATCAAGATGACTTTTTCCTTGCTCTCATCTCTGTCCTCAGGAAGATCTTCTTTAACTCGGAGTTGGGAATAATGAACTTGAAGGCTAGAATATAGGAAGTAATTTGATCATAATAAAAATTGACATTAATCAATAAATATTTCTCTACTGTGCTCTTAAAAGGAATTTGGTACAATTTGCAAACCTTATTACTCTTGCTCACATAAACATCATTGAAAAGAAATATTACTTCACAGTACTCAAAACCTTTTAATATGACTGTAGTGGCAGGAAGGAAAAAGTCATTGTAATCAAGTATGTGAGAGTATGGAAATCTTAATGGTAAGAGTAACAATCTATTTTTAATGTCTAAGTTATATTTAAAGGATGTATCATTTATTAGAAATGCAAGGCTGAAGTTTCTATCCAAATTAATGTGCATATTCATCATTAATTATTTGCAGTCATCAATTCCCTATAGAAGTTTTTCCTATTTGCATAACTGAGCATGTCCAGTCTAAACACCATGCAGCACTCACTACTCTGTTTTTATTTCTTTATCTTTTTTTTGAATTGACATTTTAAGAAACAGATCTGTGTTATATGCAGAATTATAGCTATGGTCTCCTGGTTATAAAAGTGCTATAATGACTGTGATTCATTTTATATTATCAAATTATAGAGATTATACATGATGACCTCTATGACTGTAATACTTTAACCTTCATCAGAGATATTTTTCCAGACTATGATGATTGAAAACTAGAATTCAAGTTATAACAAAAGTACCAAGTATATCACTGAGTTTTGTAGCACAGTGTCACAGATGAACCTGTCAATTAAAATGTTCTTTCAGGTATGGAGGCAAATATACTTTTAAAAATATCTCAAGTATGGTTTTTTTTTGTTTTCTATTTTCCCTCTTGTTGGAGTCATCAAAAGTCACAGCAACAGTGGAAAGAAATGTGAATTATTCAAGAAAATGTAGATATGAAATATAGAGGATATTGCCAGTACAACCTGAAATCATTCTAATTTTTGAATTTATTAGTAGACAAATTGAAAGAGAAGGAAGAATTGATAATTATTTGTGATTTGTTTTAATCTTGTGTATATATGTATGTGTGTATGTGCAGGAACCACAGGGCTAAGAAGGGGGCATCTTGACCTGAGTTTATAGGCAAATGTGAGCTGCCTGATATAGGTGCTGGGAATTGAAATTTAGTCATCTTAAAAAGCAGCAAGCGCTCTTACCTCTTGAGATATTTGTACATCCCATGATACCTCACTGAGAATAGGGCCTATGATAGTTACTCAACCCAATATTATAAAGTTGAAATAACTGCATGTATTTCCACTGAAGAAAAGCAACCATGATACTATGATTTTTAGAAAAAGAAAGACCCTTGAAGGGTCTGGGAAGCAATTGCTCTCATCACCACTTGCTTTCTGTATTTTATGTTATTTCAAGATGGAGTAGATTTGGTGAACTTAAACTTGTCATTAGATAAAGACTTGAGTTTCTCAATTACAAGCTCCAAGACAGTGGGAATTTTACTTAATGGGTCACTCTTCAAATACATCTGTTAAATAGGATGAGTAATGTTTGTCCTAGTGTACTACCATGTGACAGAAGAGTGCATTGAGCATTCATCATGATAACCAAAGACTAAGCTCCCACAAGAGGTATAAAGAGAAGACAATGGACTTATTGCACTGAAAGGTATAGCACAAAACAAAAGCTTTGTGAGTTTTCTGGTCTTCCTACCATTGGTTTATTTTTATTGTTTTAGCTCACCATAGGAGAGTGCACATAGATTTCAAACATACATTTCAGATGTCAGAGTTCACAAGACCCCTTTGAACAGGAATAAATAATTGTGGTTTCATCTGAAGAAGAATTTTTTTTTTTACTCTTAAGAGTTTTGTAGACAAACCTTCCATAGCTCAATGAATCTAGGTGAATGAGAGAGAACAAACGGTCAGTGGAAAGAGACACAAGCAGGCAAGATTGCTCTAGAAGAGAACAGGAGCAAAGCCATATGAAGTATACACTAGGGAGTGAGGGAGACAGCTCATTGCATAAATTACTTGCTGTACAACATGCACAAGGCCTGTGCAAGCTTAAGACTGACAAAATCCTAGCACAGATGTGGTAGAGGTTCATGAAGCCTCATCCCCAATTAAGGAGCTATGTGCAATTGATAAGTGTTCAGAGATAGACAGTCCATTTTCTTTAAGGTTGTGATTCCAAGTAAGTTGATCATGGCCCAGTGACTGGCCACATGCTCAAGAATGTATGGGCAGCACAAACTGGTCTCCATGGCTTTAAGAGAAATGAACACACAAAGATGTAGTAGAAAAACAGGGTGGATGTATCTGGGATGAGTTAAGGAAAATTAAGTGAAAACAGTTTAAATAAGTTGCATTAAATGTTCAACAAATGCTTTATAAGAAAAAACATTAATGTTATCACCAATATACACTCAACATGACCAGCTAAGATGCTTGACCTACACAGTGCACTGTGTACTTATGTTGTAGAAATTGAGTTAGGGAAAGAGTAAAGAAGGCTGTGTCACATCAAGTAGGTTTTTGATAGATGAAATCAATTTCAAAAAGAGCAATTTGGCATCATATATGTTGCCTATAGTTAGTATCAATCAAAAATAAAACAAAAACAATGACAGCAAATATATCACTAAAATACGCAAAGGTCAACACAGCAGCATAAACCACAGCTTTGCTGTCAGCTCAAGCGTCAGAGTTTTATGTCCTTTCAGAACATTGTTTGACTTCCCAGTATAGAGAGCCATTCATTTAAGTATTTATTATTTTTTAAGTAATAGGAAAAAACCCAGCATAATCTACTTTAAAAAACTAATACAATAAATGCAATCACCCCATCAATAACTCTTAAGAAAATGATTTTCTTTTGTTTTGCTTTATTAATGTACTTAAATGCTGAATCCAAAGCCTAAAATATGTACTTGAATTTGTCAGTTTAGTAAAAACTAAAATGTTGGCAGTCTGCTAAGAAAAGGAGTAGGATTAGGATAGACACCAAAGCCAGAGAAGAAAGAGAAGAAGAAAAGGACTGGAATTGTACTCAGTAGTAGTGAATATACAGCATTCATAAGAACATGGAACTGATCCCAAGCTACACAGATACTCAAAGACCCACACACAGTCACACTAGATACAAACATACACACACACACGCACAGAGACACACAGAGAGAGAGAGAGAGAGAGAGAGAGAGAGAGACCAACACAATGAGAGGAGAAAGAAAGAGAAAGCAGTAGAAGGAAGACAGGAAGGAGGAATAAATAGAATCAACTGACCCTAACAGCTGAGCCACCTGCATAAGACTGAACTAGGCCTTCTGAAAGTGGATGAGAGATCTTTAGCTTGGGCTGTTGGTGGGGCTACTAGCAGTGGAACCAGTATTTATCTTGAGTGCATAAACTGGCTTTTTTTTTTCTTATGGAGGGATACCTTGCTCAGCCTAGACACAGGGGGGAGGGCTTTGGTCCTGCCTCAAGTGATGTGACAGACCTCACCCTCTTTGAAGAGTGGGTGGGGTGGGGTTGAGAGGAGCTGGGGGTGTGTGGAAGAATTGGAGGGAGAGGGAACTGGAATTGGTATGTAAAATGAGATTGTTTTAAATATAAGAAAAGAGAAAGCAGTCAGAATAAGCAGATCCACCCAGCAAGTTCAGAGCTTTCTCAACAGTCACAGACCAATGCTATTGTCACTTGATGCAGTTTAAGCAGCTTAGTTCTCCTAGTTGATTAAAGCATAGGTAAGCATCCAATGCTATGATAAATTGAAGTTGGACTTATCTAAAAGCTGCGTAATATAAAAGATATAAAGTATATTGGGGAGAATGAATTTTTTGAGATTTGATAAGTTTTAAGATATGAGCACCATTATTTTAACATAAAATATAATACACAAACTTTATATTTATAAGACAAAACAATAAAATTTTAATTTTCAAAGAATGTTTTTATAAAAGGAAAATCATTAAAATATCAATCACAAAATGATTGATATAGGAAGTCATTCTGTATGTGTGTTGCTTTTGTTGGTTGATGAATAAAGAAGCTAGGTGGGAAAACTGAACTGAATGCTGGAAGAGAGAAGGCAGAGTCAAAGAGAAGTCATGTAGCTGCCACAGAAGACAGAAACCAGATGCCAGACAGAAACTTACCAGTAGGCCACAACTATGTTGCAATATACAGGTTAATAGAAATAAGTTAATTTAAGATATATGAGCTAGTTTGCAATACGCGTAAGTGATTGGCCAAACAGTGTTTTAATTAATATAGTCTGTGTGACTATTTCGGATCTGGGAAGCCAGGAATGAATGAGCAGTCTCTGCCTACAAAATGGCATGCCAATGTGGTCTGAAACATTTGGGGCTAATGCCCACCACCCACTTTGGGATCTGGATGTTCATGTGTCACTCAGAGTCTGGAGAAAAGTAGCTGAAACCAGGCCTCGGCTCTGCACCACACCTGGAGAAGCATCAGGAATGGGTCCGCTAGGAGTGCACAGACAGGAGAGCATGGTGTATTTCCACAGCCATATAAAGAGCTATTTCCAAACTGTGCAGTGTGCTGCGTGGCAGATTTACCTAACTCAGATAAAAAAAGATTTATGTGCTACACATGCCTTCTGAGAGTTAAAGTAGCAAACGTGGCTCCTAATCAGTAGTCCCCGAGCTGGTGGTAATGGTACCTCCACCACAATAAAAGGCAGAGAGAGGTGGAACCATCATCCAGAGGCATTGCAACCAAGCTGCTTACCATCTTAAAAGTGTCCCTGGTAAAAAATAAAAATTACAGGTGAGCAATAATGATAGATTCAGACAAATATAGACCCTGAATAGGCCACAGTGTGTTTAAAAATGTATGTCGCCTTAAGAGAGAAGATAAAGAGTATAAACAGTCATAAAAAGAAATAGGTTTAAAGAATAAAACAAAATCTTTAAAGGGACAGAGTTCAGACAGTCATAGATTAAAGGAGCAAAAAAAATAAGCCATGTAAATATGAAATATATACAGACAGTTTGGATTATATTTGGTATTGTGTTTTCTTTGACTATTTTGTCTATGAATGAACTATGTACAGATAGATATTTTATTGTACACACTACACTGTTAAGCTAAACCAACATTTTAAAGGTATCTTGCCTTCCAAATTTGGGTCTAATAATATGTTGTTTTGGAAAAAAAAGGGATTTGAAAAAAAGGTTCTGCTTTTATATCCACAGAAGATTTTATTTTCACAGTCTAATGTGGTTTGATAGACCAAGAACACCTGGAAGGTCTCCTGAACACCCCAAAATACATCACCTAACAAAAAGCAGGAAGCAATTAGGGGAGAACTTTGCTCAAAATACTAAATATTATTTATAAATGTTTGCTTACATTTAAAGAGTAATATGATATAAAAATAAATATTTTGCATTGGTATGGGTCTTGGTTTATTGATACAAATTTAAGGTCAATTTGGTTATATATATATATATTTCTGCTCTTGATTAAGGTATTATGTTTGTGTAGCTCACTTAAAATGTAATGTATAATTAGGAAATAAATGTTAATAGATAATAGTCTGTAATAGTCAAACTTTTAGCCATGTTATTTAGTTTTTCTAGATGTACAGATGTATATCTCAAATGGATAGGGATTCTTCAAATCTTTCAAAGACCTTCAGAATATGGGATTTAAAATGATTTATGGTCTTAGGACTTTTCATGACAATGAAACTCATCTGCTCCTGGGAGTGCCAATATACTTCAAGAGGAAGATGTACATCAAAGATGCTCCTTATGGAGTTGGTTAGCCATTTGGACAATAAACTTTTCTTGCTTGGACTGCTTGATCGCATGCTGCATGAACTGGACATGCAGGATCCACAGAAAAAATGACTGCTGAAGTTACCTAAATGTGAGATGGTCCTTCGGAGCTCCTGTTTCATGAAAGAGTCTGCCAGACATTCTGCAGGACTCAGAAGAAAGCAACTGACAAACTGCCAAATAAAGGTGGAACTGTCCTTGAAATTTCCTGCTTCATGGAAAAGTCTGACAGATATTATGTCCTGTAGGCTATAGACGGGTGTTACAAAAGAAGTTTAGGTGACTATGCAGGTCAATTCTAGAGTTTTGGAAGTTGCTTACATTGCACTTTCTGTTAACTTGGGTAATATTATACTCTTCTGGAGTCTTTGATGGAGTTGAAGAAAACATAGTTATAGTTATAATCTTCTTTAGTTATGATAAAAGCTAGATTAGACTTTAGACTAACAAAAATAAGATAGATTATAGAATATTTTCCTTCATTTGCCGGATGTAAATGGACTAAATATTGTAACTATAATTCTTGCTTAATAACTGTTTTGTTGTATGTAATCTAACTATGTTAAAGTTAAAATCTTTTTTTATTTACAGAGAAAATGGTAGATTATGTGGGAAGTCCTTCTGTATATGTATTGCTTTCATTAGTTAATGAATAAAGAAGCTGCTTGGCTCTATGGCAGGGAAAAATAGAGCTAGGTAGGAAAACTGAACTGAATGCTTGGAGAAAGAAGGCAGAGTCAAAGAGAAGTCATGTAGCTGCTGTAGGAGACAGGTGTAGAGCAGAACATTACCAGTAGGCCACAACCTCGTGATGATACACAGATTAATACAACTCATCAATTTAAAATATAAGAGCTAGCCAATAAGAACTGTGAACTAATACGCCAAGCACTGTTGCAATAATAAAGTTTCTGTGTGGTTATTTCGGGTCTGGGTGGCTGGAAACAAACAAGCAGCCACTAGCAACAAATGATAAAATGATGGTTCTTAAGAAGCTCCATTTCACTAAATTTTCCTAGATGTGCATTTCCTAAAAATAAAAGAATAAAAACTTTAAATTTTTAAATTGTATCAAATATTGCTTTTCTTTGGAAAACAAATTTAGTGGGTCCTTGAATATAATTTATTAAAATTTCCATGTCTAGTGACATTAAATAATTTTCTAGGCTTATGGTAGAATTTGACATCTGTTGATAGATTTAATAATTTCTAACACAAGAGTTTAGCAATTTAAATCAGTATTGTGATTTATAAATTTCCCAAATAAAATGCATTATAGTTTTCTATACCTATCACTTCAAAATCTCTAAAATATTTGTCTAATATAACTTCCTTATCAGACCAAGAATATAAAAGAAACTCCATGGTTTTATGAACAAAAAATTTCCTAGAAGTCAAATACAGTTTGAAAAGAAAGAATTTTTAAATATTGAGTTTATTTTAGGAAAAAGAAAACCTTTTACTTATCTTCCGTTATCTATTTAGATAACCTTGTATAACAGAAATGCCTTCATTTACAAACAATGGCCAAGAGTTTTCCTATTTTAGGACAAAATTGTCATGCAAAAAATCCATCTTTAAAAAGCCTAAAAGCCTTATTATATGAATAATTCAGTCAGATATTATTTAAATGATTACTGATATCTGCATATTTAATCCTTGATTTTTTATTAGACTTTTTTCTTAATTGAGAGGTGATATTTTCACAAGTGTTACCAATGAGTGACATGTTTATTCTTTGATTCCCTCATGGAGACTAAATCCTACTCTCATAAGACCTTTGAGGTTTTCTGGAAACTCTTTAAACTACAGATTATGAGATTCATTAACAATCATGGTGTGAACACTCAGGATCTGCTATGGACAATAAGGAGCCAGGTTTTATGGGAAGAAATAAGGCAACAGAGCTTCTTCCATCCAAAGTCAAGCAGCACAAGTCAAATTCATACTTTTCTTTTTCCATAAACAAAGACTGAATTTCAGAAACACAAGTTTCTGTTTTTTCTGTTTTGTTTCTTTCTTTCTTTTTTTTTTTGTGAGACACGGTTTTTGTTGAGCCTGTCAAGGAACTAGCTTTTGTAGACCATCATTCTGGGAAAATACTGTTTATAATGAGGGTAGAGATGGCAATTGAAATAGAAATCATAATGGGAAAATATAACTTATAATGAAGGGAAAGAAGGAAATTGAAACCAGCATGGAAATGACATGCAAAGAATTAATAGGCAAATCCATGAAAATGTCTACTATATTTCATGTTTTCAACAACTCGGCACCCTGTGAAGGCATGCTATAAGCGAATATAAGTAATATTTTTAAAGACCCAAGAAGAAGTTCTTCACCCAAAACTATGGTGTCTTGGTCAGGAAGATGGGTAAAGGGCTTGGTACAGAAGAATGAAGACACGAATTCACGTTTCTGGAACCCTTATAAAAGCAAGACTCAGTAATTCAAATGTTTCTAGAACCCATGCTTCAGGGAACATAGGCAGAAGACACAGGAAAATCAAGAAGTGCTTGGGACAACTAGCTTTGTATACACACAAAGAGAGGCCTTAGAGAAAGAGATGAGAGGAGTGTGCAGGAGACAGAGATGATTGGAAATGAAGCAAGAGTGTATTCATATATATCCATAACTATATTGCCTATAAAATATTCACCTACCAGCACCACCCAGTTATCGTTATGCATGGCCTCCAGTCAAATTTGCTTGTCCTCTACATTCATGAGTAAAGTTTTTTGGACTAGCCACAACCATGGATTTGTTTTCATCTATGACTTATTTTACTGGACACTGTCAGAATTCCTTAAAATAGTTGACAAAGTGTAAGTGTACTGTTTGTATAGTTTTCTATCTGCCATTCTGACAAAAAGTGTGCTAACTTATCTTCTTTTTGTTCTGTTTATGTCTTCATGTAACCATGATCATTACCTTGTTCACATTTAGTTGATTAATATCTGTCCCTTCCAAACACGGCCAATTTATGAAAAGTAGGTAGCTCTCTGCTTTTAATCAATTCTGGATCTCTAGTGCCTAATCCAACTCCTGCTGTGAGTAGAACAAAAAAGATCTTCATTGAAAAGATGAATGAATGAATAATTGAAAACTTTTCATCAGAAACTCAATGAGTTCTGCAATGCTGTTTCTGATAGTCAATGAATACTGTAGGTGAAATGATCTTTAATTCGTCTCTGCAACACACTCACTTGTACAACAACCTATGTTTCACAGCCTGAAGATGATTGACTGAGTTTTAATTCATTTTATACTAAATTCACTTTTTATTACTTGAGCTGGAATACATATCAGCTGCATGTATGTGTGACAATCTAAAATACTCCATATTAAAAGTTTTCATTAATAAGTGTAGAGCACTCAGGTGCAACCTCACCAAAAATTCTTTAACAAGCAATAGAATGCATGTATAAGTATCTCTGCCCAGGTCAACAATCAAAGTATTATCCAGTTTACCATGTCTTTTAAGCAAAGTAATTGTAGATTTTTTTCTTCTTTGGAATTGTAGTTTTAATGTAATTGACACTATTAACTACTCAATGGTGCAATCTCATGTCAATGAAGTCTTTAATGATTGCAAAATCTCCCAAGCATACTTAACGATAGTGATTTTTTTTTTTACTGCATCCATAGACAAATGAAATCCATTTTTTGGGTAAGTGTTTTTAAATTGAGAAGAAGCGTAATAGTATTACTATTTCCTTAAAAGCTGTCTTTATCATAATTTTTATCAAAGATTAAAAAAAGCAATGAAAGGAAACTCTCTCAATAAAATATCAACTAACTACCTAATTAATACTCTGCTTCTTTTTATTGTTTGAGATTCAACAATCAATAAAATAACATATACCTAGCATTATTACTAATATGAAGAAATGTTTAAAAGTTTGGAAATTTGGGAAAGAAATAGATTATAAAATACTTTCAAATAAAAATTTGTTTAACAGTTATCATTTGTCACTGAGCATGAATATTAGGTTTATAGAAAAGCAATTAAAATAAAATTTACAAACAAAAACAAATTATTGTAAATTTTTATCCCTTCCCCCCTCTTGTGCTACAAATTTGAAATATATTTTATAAAATTAGTGACCAGAATTTTGTCACTATTACATTAACAATGCTTCTATTTTCTAAGATTTTCCACTGTGTAATTTAGTATTATTTCAAAAATTTTCTCTTATCAAAGATTATCTGTCTAGGGTTTCCTAGATATTTTATCCCCCATTTTAGTACATTCCTGCTGATAATTTGCCAATTTTCTTTGTTTACTGTTGTTTATGTATTATTAGCCATTTCCCGCTTTGATCTGTCTCATTTTTATCTTTTACAAGATCTCTTTTTCCATGTCAACACTAAACACAAAATATTTATTTCAGAAATTTTAAACATGCTTCCCATTGATATGCAATCAAAGCAATATGAGAAAAAAACACATATCCAAAAACACCCAATTCAACTAGTTGTAGTGGAAACAGGCTTGTAATTTATTCAAGAATAACATTTTAAAGAAAATATAGTTTATTTCAAAATTGTAATTACTGGGTGGGCAGTGGTGGAGTAAACCTTTAATCTAGCACTCGGGAGGCAGAGACAGGAGGGTTTCTGTGAGTTTGAGGCCAGCCTTGTCTACAAGAGTTAGTTCCAGGACACCTAGGACTGTTACACAAAGAAATTCTATCTCAAAAAAAATTATAATTACTGATAACAGTGACCACTGCACCAAAACATTTCTGAATCAATTACACAATCCAGGTGTCTATAAAATAGATTATACATCAAGTTGAAATAACAGTTCTCATACAATAATAAAACTACATTTTAAGCTTTATGTCTGAAATTCTTCCCATTTCAACAAGTGATCACCAGTCATGAACAATGAGGAGATATTTGAATACTTATACATATACCTAGTTGGTATAGGTGCTAAAATGAACATATAATACAAACACTGATAACTATATTAGTAGCCTAATTTGAATATATGCCTTAGATTCCAGTAGAGTGAGGACAAATATTATTACAATGAAACCTTGTATTATATAAAGAAGTCTACCTGAAATATTTTAACCCAAAATAAAGGTGTTGCTCTCTTGATATGAATGGTAGGCTGAATTTAATTCAACATAGATCAAAGAAACATTTCAGATTTGGCAATATAACTAATGATAATAATTTCCTATAGACCAAAAAATACTTTCCCTGCCTTTATACAAGAAAACATATGAATGAGAAGTACGGAGACAGATAAATGTCTAAATGTCCTCGGGCTTGTATTGACTAAGTTCCTATGGGTTAGTTTTTATGTTCTTTTTTTCTTTCTGAATGAAAAGGTGCTCACTAATCTATATGCAGGTCTCTCAGTGTACTGTGCACAAAAGTACATTTTTCACTAGATTGCTTTCTGAAAACCAAGTATCTTTTTCCTCTTTGATTTAATCTAAATGTTCAGTTCATTTTGTGCTGCCTTGGGAATTTATACACCATGGTGTATACCCTATGTACTATGTTAAAAATTCTTTAAAACATAAATGAAAGTGCCTACAGCCTATGGAAGCATTTTCATCTTTTCTTTTAGGGTAATTGATGATATAAATATTATGTTTCTTGTTTTCGTGAATGTTTTGCATTGAATGGATTTTCCTATATAAATAGACAATGATGGGGCAGGAGAGATTTAAGAGCATTTAAGAGCACTTGCTCTTCAAGAAGACCCATATTTGTTTTCACCACCCATGTTTGGCTCCATGAGACCCAAAATTCTCTTCAGCTATTCAAGGTCAACTGTATTGCATATAACACACACACAGACACAAACACACATACATACACACATGAATTAATATAAATCTTTGAAATGAAAGACAATGATATGGCTAACATGAGTTCATTATCATATTGAATATATCTAATTTTTTATAACAACTTAGCTTGCTTTTGAAAGATACAAATCATGGCAGATTTTTCAAGTAGATTTTTTTTGCAAAACAGAGTATAGAGTCAAACAAATTTTCTCATCATAAATATTATAAAAATGTATTCATATGTCTCAAAATAGAAAAAAAATAATTCAGGAATCTTCTGTCTAAAAAGGATCATAATTGTCTGATTTTATAGTATTTTGATAAGTAATTCATGATTAATTTCTCCTTAGGGTAGTATTCTGATTTCACAAATGTCTATTTATGAAGATTTTCTAGAATTGATAAAACGTGTACTTAAATGTGGCATAGGTAACCAGAAATATTTTAAAAGACATCACTATCAAAAGCTCTTACTGATGTTACAGTTGTTTAATGATTAATTTGATACTGTGTTGGGCACTATTTAAAATTATTAGCGTTGGTAACCTGTACTCTTAACTATGTTCGTTTTATTAATTCAACACCCAATATTCAGTTCTCAGAAGTGTCTCCATATGTTTCTCTGTTCTGTATGAGAAAGCTAAATATTTCCAAAACATTATTCTTAAAATATAACTTGTGGCATCAAGATTCCAAGGGATAATTTTGAACAGATATTTAGTTTTCCTTTAGAAATAAACAATTTCATATAGAAAATAGCATAAAAATTCATATAAAGATTTGAAGCAAACCTTAAATGATTCAAATTATTGAACTGTAAGTAAGCAATGTAAAAAGTATCTTTAAAGACATGGCTGCCTATCTGTAGTAGTTCATGAGAAAACATCATGAAGGGGGTACATATTTTATTTGATTTCAGTGGTTCTGGGCTCTGCTTTCAGAGAAACTTTGTTCCCTTTAGGGAGGACAATTTCAATTTAAGAAGCTGGAGTTATTCTTACATTTAGAACTTTATCATCTCTTCCAAGAACCATAAACCACAGATAGAAAATTTTCTATAAATTTAGAATCCAGGCTATTTATTCTTCCTGATTGTTTCCAGTCTACAGTAGACGTGCTTCACCTATCCCAGACACATCTGCAGTTAATCTTC
This sequence comes from Bramus lutescens, assembly GCA_001685075.1. Lineage (NCBI taxonomy): Eukaryota > Metazoa > Chordata > Mammalia > Rodentia > Cricetidae > Bramus > Bramus lutescens. The sequence goes on from LOEQ01004593.1 coordinate 28,224, forward strand.
TGATTGCACTGGACTTCAGTGGCTTCTGCGGCTTCTGTGCTCATATTTATCTCACATGCAGATTCTTGCACTGCACATAACAAAAGTAGGTGTATGGCTTTGTATTTATGTTGTTTCATGAATTGGAATTGGTCTTTGATTTGATTTGTTCCCATCATTTAACTATTTTGATTCAGTTGACCACTATACTCACAAAAATCACAGTTGATTTTATGAACAAAATATACGTTTTTTCCTAGTTTCTGAAGTCAGAAAATCCAAAATCAAGATTCATTGAGTTACAGTATTTGATAAGGACCACTTCTTGATTCACAGACAACTCCTTCTGCCTGTGTGTTTGTATCCTACATGGCAGAAGAGAGGTCCTAGCTCTCTGTATGATTTTCCTTTTTTTTTCCAGTAAGGATGTGTGTGTGTGTGTGTGTGTGTGTGTGTGTGTGTGTGTATGGTTGTGTGTGGTGTATGTTTATGTGTGTGCATAGATGAGTGACCATATACACACTCAGAAAAATCTAACTATCCTTTTACCTTTGCCCTACATAGTGTGCATCACCATAGCTTGTATTTTTTAAAATAGGGTTCTGGGAATTTGAACTCAGTTCTTCATGCTTTCAAAGCAAATGCTCCCACCCACTGAACCACAATGCCTTTTCCTGAGATCTCTTTCATAAAATCATTAATCTCGCTCATGATTATTCTATCTTCTTCAATTTATTAGAAAATTTCATAATACCATGTTCTTGAAAATTAAAATCTTAAGCATGTATTTTTAGACAAAACATTGACTGTATAAATACAGTATATTACAAAGGCTAGAAAAATAACTCTACAACATTTCTGCTGAATTACCATTGAAATGACGCATTCTTTTTCAGGTTATCTATATTACTGAGTTTCACATGAGAAAAAGGAACTATGTCAGACACATGTAATGATTAACATGGCAGAGAGCCCCCCGTCGAGGTTTTGAAAAGGAGTGACTTGGTACAATAAGTGTTTGTAGTCAAGTTGGTAGGATTTCTGCAGGAATTGTTATGTCAGCTGAGGCTGAATAATTGGGGTAGGGGAAATAGTGTAATCATGTTGTAATCCCAAAATAAAAGACATAAAATATTAGAAGGGCATTATATAAATAATAATCAAGTAATATTTCAGATGGAAAGAATAATTTCATGTGGGGTAAAGGTTGGAAGAACTGAACATCATTTTGGTTGGAAGATGTAAATGAGTTTAAATTCTGATCATGTCAGCCATTAATAATACATCAGAAGTAAGTAAAAAATAGGGTCAAATGTTCTTTTAATTAAATTTGTCACCCAATATTGAAGAAGACTTTGTATGAAATCCATGTTTGAGGACATAGCTCATTTAAGAGAACGTTTGCTTGGAATAAATAAAAGGATCTGGGTTCAGTCCCCAGTGCTGAAGAAACTTGGGTAGGAGCAGGTGTCTCAGAAGAGCAAAATCATCCTTAGCTACATAGTAAGCTTAAATCCAAACTGTGTTGCCTATGACCCTATATAAAAGGAAGAAAGGAGATGAAGAAAGGAGGAGAGAAGAGGAAATCACGGAGAAGCAAAAGGAAGGGAAGACAGGTTGAGAGTGGCAGAAGGAGGAGGTGACAAGGAATGGGAGGAGAAAGGGGAAAATGATTGGGATAAAGAGAAAAAAGAGGGTATGTGGGAGAAGAGGAAAGAGTGAGACGGGGCAGAAGGAAGAGAGGGAGAAGAAAGAAAAAGAAGAAAAAAGGAGAAGCAAACAAAAGCCAATAATTTTATTATTTCACTCCATGTTTGTGCTGCCTGTTGTTATAATGAAGATCTTTTATATTTTTTATTAACCATAAAGAATAAAGTATATCTGATTACACATAACTAACACCATGTGTGTATGAATTAAAGAATAGAGTATATCTGATTACACATAACTAACACCATGTGTGTATGAATTTAAAGGTCAATCTGTTTTCCATGCTCAATATATTATCTTCACCCTTGTAACACTTAAGACAAAGGTAACTTGAAAAGACAACTGAGAAAATATTAGTTATTTGTTTTATAATGCAATCAAACTAATAATGTCCATATTAAATTTATGTGTGACGGTGTCTGGTAGAACTAGCAATCCTATTGAGGGAAAAAAAGTCCTTTCTCTGTCTCTCTTATTCACATCTAGAATTAAATTGGCTCGGCGGGAAGTGACAGCCAACTCCTGACACAGGTCTTGCATCATACCTGAGGTTTCCCTTGCACTTTACTTCTATGAAAAAAATGTAAGAATAAGTTATTTTTGACACTCGTTTACAAATATTCTACTCTAACGTTGTCAAAATGAATCTTTTTGAGAGCCATAGCAGTTGTAAAGGTCACTGATAACTAGGTTTCTTGTCAAATGCAGTGAAATTAAACTAGGGGGAAAAATCACTGTTTTACCAAAAAGCAGTAGAAAATGTCAGAGTTTAATGGTGAGACTGAACCCAACCTTATCATTTGAGGGATAAATGCTATTTCTCTTGCTTCTTTTCTGCTTTTCTATATGTAACAGGACTCTCTTTCCCATCCTTATTCTGCTGAAAGAATGGTGTATAACTGTAAATATTTCATGGGCATCTCATTGGATTTTAACTTGGCCTAATTTTTTTCTCCTAGTTTATATTCAGCAAAATTGATACTGAAATATGTTATGGTTAAGCCTATAAAACATAAAATTGTCTTTTCTCCATTATTGAAACTTCAATAAATGAATTCAATGATTCGATTGATGCCTACATAGACATATTTGGGATCTACTGTTTCCAGTAAGCACAGACTTAAATGGTATCAAACACAGGTTCAGTAGTGGTTATACTCTACTTCAACATCATATACATGTTTAAACAAAAGATCTAATTGACAGAGAATTTTTTTTCTGTTGGACAAGATGTACTACAAAAAATATATTGGGCCATTTCATTCAATGAAAATAAAAAGAATATAGCATTGTTGCTTGCGGTTGATCAGTGAACATAACAATAACAAAGTAATATTTAGAGACTATTAGTAATATATACTAGGACTCAATGCTGCCTTTTTAGTATGGAAAAATTTTAATGTAGGGAGAGTGAGAGATAGAGTCAGAGAAACTGAGAAAACTGAGTGGGGCTCACTTCCTAAGTTACCATTTAAAAGAAAAGTCACATAAACCCAGGGGAGCTTTATCCACTTTAATGACATGAATGTGAGTGGTTATTATGCTGTGACTTTGTCAAGGGAACTTAGCAACAAAATAAGATAACAGCTGTATATTTTGTAGAGAAGTTTGCTTAGGGAGGCAGTTGCCATGGGAACACTTGCCAATTTGATTTTGTGTTGCATGAAGCTGATGAGTTTACTTTGTCCGGATTATTTTTCTCACACGAAAAAATTCTGGACTTGGGGTGGTTTTGTGGATTAACCACTTCTATCTAATTCATACACTGAAAACTGTTCCTTTTGCGTCACAGTATAGAGAAAACTTTATGGTTCAGTTTCTTTGCCAATTAATCTCATACCAAAAATTTTCCTGTGTTTTCAAAGGACTGAGGTTGCCTAGGTTTTTGCACTATGGTTCTGCTTCTGGCAAATGAGTCACATTCAATTTTAAACCCTCAGAAATTTGCTTAAAATAGTTGCAGCTGGGAGATGTAAAAAATCTTATGAATGAGTGAAAATGAAGGGAATTGTGCTCCGCAGGGAAGTCTCTCAATGAAAAATCTGGTTAATAGGACTGTGAAAAAATGAATACGGGAAACAGATGTTGACTGATAAGACTGCTTATTTTAACTTGGAGACACCAGCGTGGACTTGCTGGTATTTGAAGTGAGTTTTTGCTAAGATACTTTCTCTCTGCAGGTGACTGGGCTTCAGTGATCTCAGGTGTCTTGATCAGAAGCTGAAGCACCCTTTTACCCTGAAAGTTACACAGGCATTTGTTGTATTTAATTGGAAGCATCTAAGATAGCCAGCAATCATGTGCCTACAGAATGTGGACTGGTTATTTGCTCTCATAATGTCTACATGCCAATGTCTGTACAATATGTCCACAAAGACTGGACAAAGAGCAAATTTATATACCTTGCCACAATTCATCTTCTATGTCAGACTTCTTATCACATCAGTTCTTCGTAGGAGAACCTTCTGTTTTGCAGATGCACACACATAGATTTATAGGACCTACTATAGGATTATATATATATACATATATATGTATATATATATATATATGTGTGTGTCTTAAGCTTAGGAAAAACTTCAATCAACCAAGATTCAAAACATACTTTTCGAAAAATTAACTTTGAAACATCGTCAAGCAACAGAATTCCAAGACCAACAAAAATTTCAAAAGTATTAGGAAGAGGAAAACACTTTCAAAATAATCATTATTTTAATTATTTTAACAAAAAAATCTTCCTTAGAGAGATTTTTTTTCTCAAATCAAGAAATATATAAATCTTTTTAGGTATGTAACTTTTGCCCACTTTTTAACAGGCAAAATGGCCTAGATGTTTCTCTTTTGTGTCTATCTTGTCTCCATAGCTAGTGACTTCAGAGAAGCATATGAGGAGTTCATTTGATAAAGTGACTCCTTATGTTTTCCAGGGTACGCTTGGGGCATTTAGCTTGTATTAGGAGAAACTGAATCTCATTTTAAGATGTGTTAGCATGGGTTGCATCATTTTGTCCTATCTTGAACGAACTTTCAGGAACCAGCCTAGGAAAGAACAAGGAACAAGGAGTCTTTCAGAACAGTTATAGTAGTGAGCGTTTATCAAGCATGTGTTGTATCTCTCATAATGAAGTTTCTCAGGACCTGGGTCACGTATTTTCCCTGTAACCCTATAGGGAAGTGGTGTTTATTAACCTCACTTTCTATGTCAGAGAACTGACTCATAGTGGGGTCACATTAAACTTATGGAGTTTTCCAGGTAGGCCTATGGAAGACTCATAAGTAAGGTTATCTGATTCTAGAAATCCTGCTGTCAGGTTCATCATCAACCTGAGTGTTTCTCATCTCTCATTGTTTTAAGGGATACTTTGCATCATTCTCCATCCTAACCATGATGTCTAAGAAGTCATGGAAAATGTACAGACAAAAAGCTCTAGAGAGCATCCTGATTCACTGGTTATGCCATATTCTCTATGGACTTCTTTATTATTTAACTTTACCATCTGTTTGGAATTCACATAAATACTTCAATGTCTGAAAAGTTTTATTGTACTTATAATGTTGACTACTTTTATTGTATATTTTGAAAATTCCATAAGGCATATTTTATTACAATCTTTTCCTCCCCCAAATTGCTGCCACATCCTTGCCCTTTATTCACCCAAGTTCTTGTCCTTTCTCTACATTAAAAAGAAAAGAAAAGAAAAAAAAGCTACTCAGAAAACATGGAGGCTGATTTGCGTGGCTCAACTACTCCTGAGAATGGGGCCTGCACTTGAGGTTGGTCAATATAATCTCAGCTATTTCACGGAAGGAAACTGATTTTTTCCTCTGCTAGGAGCTATTATTTGTCAGCAGCTTGTTGGCTAGGTGTGGGGCTTTGTACCCATTCCCTCATCTCCATGCTGGCTTTAGTTTGTGTGGGTCATGTGCACACCGTCAGTCTCTGCAAGTCCCTGCATGCATCGTTGTGTCTGGAAAATGCTTTTTCCTTACAACTATTCACAACCTCTGGTTCTTACAGTCCACTCCCTCTTAAACAAGGAGCCCCAAACTTTGATGGGAGGGCATATGATAAAGGCACCCCTTCATCTCGGTCACTCTCTATATTTTATTCAATTCTGTGACTGTGTGTTAATTACCATCTACTTCAGAAGAAGCTTCTCTGATGAGAGATGAATGGCCTATGGTATAGCAATATGTCATTAGAAATCATTGTACAACTCTTCATTTCACAGAATAACAGAAATTAGTAAGCTTTTCCCTTGGTCCTATAACCTAGCTGCTCTCATATTCTGGGCCTTGTTAGCAGTTTCAGGTATAGGTTTCATTTCACAAAGCCAATTTTAAAGTATTTTATTAATTCTCTAATATTTGGGTAACTATTGCATTAGATTGCATATCTTGTATGAACTTGATCATCATAGTTAATAGAGTTTATAGCCTGGTGCAATTAACGATTGCACGTCTTCTCAGGTGGCATTATCAAAGCTAGTCTGTTAGGATGAGGCTGCCAGGTGAGTACCACTTACAACAGTCAGTATTCTAGGCAACCAGTAAGAGGTATCGTCACTAATAAGGTCTCACCATCAGCTTGTTTGGGTGATGTCAATTCTACCCTTTGATCAATTACTCAATCAATGTAACCCATTTCTTTTACTGGATGATTTCTCTGACAATATATGATGTGTAGTTGGATTATTGTCTTCCCCATCTTATGGGGAATCCATTTGAATGCCTTTTATATGTGTATATAATTCAGAAAAGAGTTAGGTTTTTATATAATTCTTCAAAAGACTTCCAGTATTAGTTATCCCTTCTCATATCCCTTCCTTTACCCTGCCCTCTCTTCCCTTACCCTTTTAATCTTCCTGTTCAGTTTTTCTCTTTTTTCCTTTAAAACACTATTCTATATACCCTCCCCAGGAAGATTCCCCTCCACACTACTGCTCCCTTATTAGCTATGCCCTGTCAGTATTTTAAATGAAACATGTATTTAAAGCATAAGCACTAATGTCCACATGTAAGATAAAATACACAGTTTGCTTTCTGGGTGTTAAGCTACATATGAAAGCACAAAAACCCAAGGATATATAAAAATACTTCCTGAAAAATAAAAGATCAGATGGATATATTGATATCCTGGATTTCAAGCTGTACTACAATCTTAATAATAAAAACAGCATGGTATTGACATGGAATCGAATTGATAACATGCACATAGATTTACACGCCTATTAATGCCTAGATTTTTGGCAAAGATGCAAACAGTAAACATTGGAGAAAAGACAGTATCTTCAACGGTGCCAATCAATATGGATGGCTGCATTTAGAAGAATGGAAATAAAAAAAAACCTACATAACACTCAACTCCAAATGGATCGAGTACCTTAACATAGGGCTAGATATCAGATACCCTGACTCTAATAGAAGAGAAAGTAGGGAATTGGCTTGAACTCACTGGGAAGAAAGGGATTTCTGAACAGGGAACCAATAGCACATGCAGTAAGATCAATAATTAATAAATTGGCTTTCATGAAACTAAAGTGTTTCTGTATAAGAAAAGACACCATAATACAGACAAAGTGAAATCTAATAGAATCGGGAAAAGGCTTCATTAGTTTTACATATGACAGAGGATTAGGATCTAGAATATACAAAGATCTAATAGAGACAGAACTTCAAAACAAATAATTCCATATAAAAATGGTGTGCAGAAGTGACAAAAGAATTCTCAAAACATAAAACATAAAGTATGATGAACACTTAAAAACTATTCAAAAGCCCCAACCATTAATTTATATTAGTATAAATTAAAACTTCTTTGAAATTTCTTATTTCCCCAGTAAGAATGATCAAGATTAATTAAACAAGTGGCAGCAGATGCTGGTGAGAATGTTGGTAAAGGAAACACTTATTCTTTGTTGGGAAGAGAGCAAACTGGTGTAGCTGCCATGGAACTCAGTGTGGAAATTGCTCAAAAACATGAAAATACATGCACTGTCAGATCCAGCCGTATTACTCTTAGGCATATAACCAAAGTACTTTACACCTTACTGCAGAGATACTTGCTCATTCACATTAATTGCTATTCTCTTTTAGTAGCCATAAATTAGAAACAGCTAAGATGCTCATGGACTATTATTCAACTGTAAAGAAAAAATGGAACAAGGAGGACCCAAAGAGAGACTTGTATGGATGCAACTGGGAAGGGAAAATAGATAAGGTCTCTTAAGCAAATTGGGTGAAGGGAGGGATGGGTGAAGGGGAGGCAAGGAGAATATGAGGAAATGGGATTGTTGAGTTGGGTTAGGGACAGAAAGGGAATGCAAAAAAGGAGATACCTTGATAGAGGGAATCATTATGAGGTTAGGGAGAAATCTGTCCCTAGAGAAATTCCAAGGAATCCACAAGGAAGGCCCCACCTAAAATTCCAAGCAATAGTAGAGAAGAGGCCTGAGCTGGCCTTGCCCTGGGGTCAGATTGATGAATATCTTAAATGTCCTCATAGAACCTTCATCCAACAACTGATGAAAGCAGACACAGAGATTAACAGCTAAGCAATGGTGGAGCTCACTGACTCTAGAATGACAAGTGGGGAACCTGCATAGGATCTAACAAGACCCTAAAAAGGTAGGTGACAGTTCTCTGAACGGGTTTTTTTGGAGTCCATTCCTATGGAGGGTTAATTTGCTTAACCTAGATTCAGGGGGGAGGGTTTCCATCCTGCCTCAACTTGATATGCCAAACTTTGTTGACTTCCCATGGGATGCCTTACATTTTCTGAGGAGTAGTTGAGGGGGTTGAGAGGGATATTGGGGGGAGTGGGAGGAGGTGAGGGAGGGGGAACTGTGGTTGATATATAAAATTTAAAAGTCTTTCAAATAATAAAAAGAAATTTACTTTCAAATCAACAGCACAATTTAGAAAATGATATTTTGTAAAAGTAACCAAAAAATTGCAGATGTGTCTACATTGATAACAAAAAAAATTAATATAGCAATTCACATTTTCTGGCATTGGGAATGTGAAAAAGATCATATGCATAGACATACACATGTGGGACCAAGATATCTTATATACATTGGGTGCTATATGAAGAAGGTCTTTATCCCTTGGATATAAGTCACACAGCCCACATAATGGGAGGGACAGTATGCTGATACGTAGGAAATAACTTTGCCAGGAATAAAATCAGAAAAATTTATTTTTTTATGAAAAAATTTCAAAAGAAGCCCTTTCTTTGAAGCTATAGCTTAAAAACACATGGCAGAGAATGTGCAGGATCAAGTCTGACTATGAATTTGATAACTTATAAATCTCTTCTGGTATGTAAGGTTATACAGCCTAACGATGGTCTATTTGTATTCCCTTTTATCTAAATGATGTTTTAATCAAACTTTAAAAAACACGATACTTTTAGAAATTAAATATTAATGCTCACTTAAAGAAAATACTTTAAAATAAATTCAAGAAAAATATTTGTTCCAGTATTTTAAGTGCTGAAGGTATACATGATGAGAAGTGTAGAGTATTGAATTTAGCATAAATAGCCAAGAAAATCTCCAGGGAATACTCTTCTCTAAATTATGCAGTTATCTTTTATTTATTCATTCTAACTTGTCACTTTGCTGAGCATGCTTTAAAGGAAATTAGCAGCAGATGATGCTGGATTTCAGAGCTTAAGATGACAAAGTAAACAGGTGCTAATATAGAAAATTGTTTCAATCTGCAGTTGCTGATATGCTTTAGAAATGTTTTTAACTCTTCTGCTCAGCACTACCAGTGAATATGGTGTTAATAAGGATGTGGTTTCCCGCTAAAGGTTGACTTGGTTAGGTCCATTATGCATTGTGACAAAATCTGGAAAAAAAGAATCTTCATTCTAACACAGTGGATAAGAGCTATCTCAACAAGCACTTTAAATGTGTTTTCTTGTTGGAAGCATGGTGTGTACTTCAGAAACATAACTCATCATTGAGCAGGACCTCTGCCTACAAGTTCTTTATGAAATAATGTCTGGTGATATTGGGTGTAGTATTGAGCTCTGGAAAGAATTACGGAGACTATTATGAAGACGCTTGCACGGCCTTTAGAAAACTTAGTTCTATAGCCCTATTGTCAAAATAGAGACCATTTAATATCTCTTTCAAAATTTAATTTCATCACCAATGACTAACTATGCCATATTTATCCATATATGTTTATCACTTATTTATAATCTGCCTGTCTGCCTCTCATCAATCAGATTAAATGTATGTCTATTTTCTCTATGTAAATAAACATTAACTCAAGATGTTTATTTCTGCTGAAATTAAGAACAGTGCAAAGAGAGACTCAACTAATGTTTACTGTAAGAATTCTAAGCTACAGAATCTAATATTTTTATTTTTATTTGATTCTGATAACTATCCTATGTGTACTTTATGAAACATTCAAATTAATTTTGTATAAATGTATCATTGGCAATGCTATCTCTGTTTTCTTGTGATTTATTGCATGTAACAGCATGCAGCTGAGGCTCAGAAGAGGTTTACCAGTTGTCTGAGTATTGCACAACAAATCTCTCATAGAAGACAGTCAGGAAAATAAAATGCACAAAGACGAAAACAAACAAATGAAAGTAGTTTAGAACACAGATTTGCTGCTGCTTCCTGATTTAATGTCTGTTGCTGCAATAAAATACCCTGGCCAAAGGCAACTTTGAGGAGTATTGTGAGAATGTGATGACAGGAACAGAGATGAATATGTGTATGTCTTCCCGCAGTGTCAGGGTTGATCAAATCACAATAAACTCACAAGGTTCAGTGGTTTCCAGACAACAGTTTGCTTTATGCTGTATGTAACTCGACAACCTGGCCAAGGAGAGGAAGGTTTAGTTCCAATCTTAAGTTACTTATATTAACTTTCATAGTACACATCAGCCAGGCACATGGTAAATATATCTCTACATCTATTAGAATATGTAGTTCACAGAATAAATACAACTTAAAGAGACTGCAAACAATTCAAATGAGTTCAGAAGTAAGCAGAGAGTCTCCAGTGATGATAATATAACAAATCAGACCAGTGCTGTGTGAGAACCATGGCTAGATGTACTGGAGTCAGGCTTTGAGAGTGAAGTAGCAGAGTTCAGCTACAAACTGAAAAGCTGGAATAAGGTCTAAGAGCAGAAATGACAGGTTTGGTTACAGATCTTAACAGCCAAGAATAGGTGAATAGGTAGGAAGTCAAGGAGCTGTACCAGCATCGTGATACCAAGCCAAACCAATATTCCAGGTACTTGGAGAGTTTTCTGATTGCTAATCCTTGAAGCACATGCTGTATATTCAGTGATATGTTAGTGTGGGAACACCTCCTCATCGTGTTATCTGTCTGTCATGTCCTAGAGCACAGATAAGGATTATATACTTTCCTTGGCTTGGCTTATCTAATAGGATTTTGCATCTGTTTGTTGTTGCATGATTTTAATAAAAACATGTGTATTTACAGCATCAGTTTATCACCAAATAACTTAAAGAAAGACCTCTTTTCTGTTACCAGGAATAAGTTATTTGGGTCTACTGGGTAGTGCATGACAGATATTTCTTGGACCGCACAAGTTTTTAGTTATCCTTCATTTTTTAAATGAAGCAAAATATCAATCTCATAGGGCGATGCACAGCCTAAACAGCCACTTTCTATTCATTATGGAGCAACTTAAAGTAGAGTATCTCCTGATCGTAAATGGGAGAAAGGTTAATATATTTCACCACAGCAAGGAACACAAAGTAGCTAGTCACATCATCTCCATCATCAAGAGCAAAGAGAATAGGCCCACTTCTTCTGTGTTTGATACTCACTTTCTCTATTCTAATAATAATACCACCCACATTCAGGATGGATTTTTCTCATCAATTAGGGCAACCAAGTCATTCTCTAAAAGATAAAACCAATAGACCAAGCTATAAATAGACTCTTACTCAGGTTCTCTTTCCAGCTGATTCTAGGTTCTGGCATATTGAATTCTTGAATTTCAGTTAAAATACAATTTTATTATTTCCTCTTTTTAACCCAGTGTCTTTTCTATCCAACCCCTCAAATTCTCAATAACCTCCACCTAGCCCATCTTAAAGTCATGGGTTCTTTTTCTAGCATAGTATCGTTTTGAGCATGCATGAACACACAAATGCATAAATATATAAAGACAACTTGCTGAGTCCTTTTAGATTTGATTTCAAGAATGATTGACTATTGGCTATTGGATACCTAATTAAGATATCTAATCACTGAGAAAGGCTATTAACTCATTAGTGGGAAAGACTAATTCTACTCTCAGCAGTAGCTAGTTACTTACATCTCTTTGAATAGGGGTAGGCCCTAGAGGCAAGTTGAAATTTACTGTTAACTGTTGTGTACAGTTTGGGCTGTTTTGTTCCAGTTTCAGAGCATAACTGATTCTGGGTAATTGACAGTGGATAAAGAAACATACAGAAATAGAGAAACATTTTTTTCTTTAGTGTACCTTCTCCTCTGATGTTATCATCAATCCCTGTGTAAAAGCAAAACCCTGTGGTTGAGTTATCTATTAATATTATTTCAGTAACAATTAAATTTAAATGTGAGTGTGAGAGGAAACAAAAAGGAACCCATAGCATTTGGCAAACTGTAATTATAATGTAGTTGATCAGTACCATCACCTTAATATTTTAAACAATTTCATTTTTTTTCTATATTTGTTTCTTGGTGTTCAGCTTACAATTCTGCATCATCTTCTGCAGTGCAAGGATTACATTGTAAACCACATTAGTTAGATTAATTAACATTGTTTATGACAATAACAATTTTATTGTTTTCATACATAACCTTGAATTGAGTTTCTGGTATAATCACAAAAAGGATAGCATGTCTGGCTTTCTATGCCTCTTTTCCTACTTTTAAAATTAAGTTTATAACTAGAAGCAAAGAAAAATATTTAAATTTAATTTTAATGACAGGCATAAGACAGAAATATAGAACAAAAGAATGCACTTGTAAAATTTTAACTTATAATTAAGGATTCATAAAAAATCACTTCCACCTAATCATAATAGTGTGAATAATTTCTGGCCATTCCTGGTTCACAAAGGAATTCAAGCCTCAATATACACTTTGAACATATCCCCTTTCCCCCCAAAATACCACATAAAACTATTAAGATAAATCAATGCATATGGATTAGAGAAGATAGAATTATCAAATTGTCGTGAAGGAGAAACTGATTTATATATTTAGTGAAAATCCCCTTGAATTTTTGAGAATTTTATAGGGAAATTTTAGCAGTATATATTTCAAGAAAAACACTAATTATACAAAATAAAAGTAGGACATAGTTTGAAGATTCAAATTTCCCAATTTGAAAGTTGATTCTAAGTCTACATAGTCAGAGGTTCTATGGTAATATTTAAGATAATCATCAGTATAAATACAGGGCAAAACCAGTTTAGGCACCCTCTCCTCTATTGCTTAAGGTCTTAGATGGGGACATTCTTATGGATTGCTGGGACTTTTTCTTTTATTATTATTATTATTATTATTATTATTA
>LOEQ01004593.1:47818-58262 GCA_001685075.1 Bramus lutescens
CAATGAGGGCTGACTGCGAAGCCAAGGACAATGGCACTGGGTTTTGATTCTACTTCATGTTCTGGCTATGTGGGAGCCTAGTCTGTTTGGATGGTCACCTTCCTAGAACTCCATGGAGGGGGGAGGACCTTGGACTTCCCACAGGGCAGGGAACCCTGACTGCTCTTTGGACTGGAGAGGGAGGGGGAGAGGAAGTAGGTGGAGGGGAAGGGAAATGGGAGGAGGTGGAAATTTTTAATAAAAATAAAAAAAATAAAAAAATGAAAAAATCTCCCAAAGGGACTGCAAAGGCATAACATAAGAATCATTAAAAATAAAAAAGAGAAAAAAATTGGAAACTGCATGAGTTAACATAGGAATGTGTGGGAACCATTCACTCTAGACTATTTGATAAGATGCCAAATATTATAACTGAAAACAACTCCATCATTGCTGTTTCCATATTTATAGATTAGAATGAGTACTGAAGAAAGCATAGAGCTGACCAATCAAGTTGAAGTTAGATTGGGAAATTAAAAATAGTTTTTCAGGAGGTGAAGCATCGCTACATTCCCTGAAGGAATGAATCCACAACTACATTCATCTGATTCTCAGGAAATACTTCTTGTTGCAGAAATTGAATGAATTTTTTAATGGGTTCGTGAATGAATCAATCCCTGTGTGCACTACCTAGCTGAAACAGAGACATATGATATCTCCTCATTTTTGGGTCTTTTAACATTTTGGAGAACTGAGCAATGAACTTTTTCAGATCTGACTCATTTACTGAAAACCAAAGGTGTCTTGTACAGTGATAACTTACCTAAGTGATTATAGCCCTGCAATTAAAATAAAAACTCACTGCCTCTCATCTCAGTGTTAGAAAAAAAATTACTACATAGTAATGGCTTCTCCCTTTCCTTGAAATTGCTTTCTTTTCTATAACAGTAATGTCATCTATCTCTATGCATAGGGATAGCTCAAGCAGGTAGAGATATGTGGTGTATTTATTACGTTTATACTGTAAAAGTACTACTTTAACTGGTTAAATTGACTATCTTTATTGTTAATTGTGTGTTTTTAATTTTCTTTATAAAAATGAAAATTGGAAGTTGCCTTGTGGAGTTACAATCATCTCCATAAAACCAGGGGTCAGAATGCAGAATAAATACATCTTAGATGTTTTTTTCCAAGACAATAGGCTTTATGGTGAATGACTCAACAGGTTTGCCCCCAACTCTTCTCCAGGTGTCTTGGTTCAGCATACATGTCAACACACTCTGAGATATGCAGTTATGCTGTAAACTGGGGTTATGCTAAGTCCTTTCACATGGACAGCATGTGGGTGTAGCTGCCCAGCAGAGGCAGGAATGGGGAAGGTTTGGAGATGATAAGGATACATAGAGAAAATGCCTGTGAGATTTCAGCAACTATGATAGCCATGCATCTGTGATCACAAGAGGAAATTACATTGGTCACAGCAGTAGCCAAGAAAAAAAAAGTGAGGCTGTGGGTATCTTAACTGTCTGATGGTAGACCTTGGACTATTTGACAGGCCTAATGTTCAGAGCACAAAGTTTTATTCTTGATTCTCATCATTGATTTACATTCCTCAGGGAAAACATAAAATATGGGCACATATATAAATACATTCTTGAGAATAAAAATTAATATTTAGAGCTTTATACACATAGAAATATAATTAAGGTATAATCAATTAAACTGTTATATATCTAATATATGTTCTGCGGTGTGTGTGTATGAATGCTTGCATGCATATGGGTGAACATTCATGTATGTGTATGGCATTACATGTGTGCTGGGGATCTGAATTTTGTCTTCATACTTGCATGGCATGTGCTTTACTAACATTTCTCCAGCCTGAAAAAAAAAAGATTTCTAAAGCTCAAACATAAGTACTCAAAATAATTATATCAGTGAGTCAAAGACATATTTAAAGTCTTGTTTTATGGATAATTACCTCATTTCTGTACTGTGTTTTGTGGGCATTTGTGTCACTTTGGTTGACACACATCTCATTCGTATATTAAAGAAATAAACATGGCAAACACTTTATTGAATCTGCTAGAATGAAATTCATTGTGTCTCTATAGCCTCAGGAGCACCAAGTTTGAAGTATCTGTGCCATCTGGAACAAATGGCTTAACTTCCAGCTGTATTCACTTAGCTCTTCATCTTGTCTAAGTGGAAAAGCTGAGGATATACAGAAGTGCTTCTTTTAGATAGAACATTAGCTGGGGGTTTAATCTGTGTTTTATATATACTACACAGGAAGCCTAGGCTTGGAGCTAAAGGCATTTCCCCCATGTCCAAAGTAATCATTTCTCATTTTTTTCACAGCAGGATTGCTCAAATTTTCAGACCAGCTATGGCCATCCCTCTCAGAGGGGATTACATTTTGATGGGACTTGAGAATTTCTGAAATGCTTTGATCTTTCAAAATCTATGGTAGAAAAGGAACTGCAAAGTAAGGCTACATGGATTCGTATAAGAAGACCCATAAAGGAAGAACAGCGATGGGAGAAAACGCAGACTCTGATACTCATAGCCTTATCCAACAGTTTGTCATAAAGACTGTTTTCTTTATCTTGGACATTATAGCATTATAACAAGGACGAGAGCCACTATGCCCACACTGCTTGCTTTGAATTCAAAGGAAGATGCTAAATCATTTAGAAGTATCTTTTTTTTTGTACCTCACTTGGTAGCTCTTTGAAAGAAAACAATATTAATCCTTATTCCATATAAATGCTTTGATGGTTCAAAGTTTATCTAATGAAATCCATTTGGAGGAGTGACTCATTTTGAGAAAGGAGATATTCTTGTTATCATGAGAGAAGCTCTATTTGGGTCTTTAAAATGACATATTGTACTATAATTCACATTTTATACATTATATCCTATAAGTATTTTCACAGACTTTTAACACATACTTCTTAAATAAAGCCCGAATTTGAGATTGTCAAAACTTTTAACTTTTACCTCTGTTTGCTGTGATGTATATTATTTGTTGGGCAAAATACTACAAAGTCTATGACCACTGAACATGAAACAACTGGAAACTCAACTTATAGGGGACAACCATGGAAAACTGTGTGTGTATGTGTGTATGCGTTTGTGTGCACGAGCGTGTGCGCACGTGTGAGTGACAGGTTTATATGAGGAGAGATATGAAAAAGGAGGATAAAATAGATGAGAGGATTGAGAGATAAACAATGAACAACAAGATGTTTGAAAAAGCCATATGGGAACTTAAATTGGTTTGAAGTTTAAGGTCACCACGCAGGAAACAAACAAAAAATAAAAAGAGTTCAGAGTCAAAATCGAACTTTATTAAACTCAAGGTAGCCTCTAATACGGTAAATTTTGACCATATTTTACTTTATTATAAACTGTTTTTACATTTTTAAGCATGGACTAGAGAGGGAGGGAAACAAATTTTACATGTGGAAAATTGGCTATGTATTTCATTCTGCATTCTGTTATTTGTTCATTACTAAATGCAAATATGATATTTCCTAAACCTTTTTTCTTTCTGATTTTTGAACTTCAGTCTGCTACCCTCACGTCACTACTACTTGGACTTTACTTAACAATAACAGTTCGTATCATTAACAATAATACGTTGTAGTATCTATTGAAATACATGATGATAACCTAGGGAAATAGTGGTAAAATGCTTGGCATATAAGCATGCGGCCTTCCGTCTGTATGGTCAGCATACATGGAAAGAAGCTGGGTGTGGCCTGGAACCTTAGTACAAGAAGTCAGAAACAAGTTATTTCTGTTTTTTTTTCTTTTACTGTCCAGCCAGTCTAAACATGAACTCCTGTTTCATTCAGAGAGACTGTCTCAAAAATTAATGTAGACAGTGATAGAAAAGGATGATCTAATGTTAACCTCTGGCTACAACATGGGCCGCAGGGGCAAGTTAACACTGCACATAGATGCACACACACAAACCATGCACAATACAACAGCAAAAAGAAAAGGAAAGGCATGGCTGTGGAGATGCAGTGAATTGCAATTGGTCTTTATATAAATATTGCATTATTATGAATTTTGTATTGGTTTGCTGTGCTCTGATTGCTCACATGATCAGGGTGTGGGATGTTGTCTCCAATTTGTCATGGATCCTTTGACAATTTCATGTTTTATTTACCAGCGTCCATTTGTCTGTGCTGGCTCAGCTTCTGCAGCACAGGTGGCTGATTGAAGCAGCAATTAGCTGATGGTGTTGCTGTTTGAGTGTGTGTAAAGAAATTTTATGACCGTATCCAAATGCAGACATCAAAACTGTGTGCCTAAAGATGTCTGACAGAAGACTCCTTGAAAATGTAAACGATGGTTTTTCAAAGCTGATGCTTTTAAATAAACCTAGGAGAGGCACAGATTGTGCTTATGTTTTGCATGATATACTTTACCAAAAAGATTTTTTTTACACTGAAGAATTTCATCATTGACACAGGGGAAAAGGAGGCCTTAAGGGAATTTAATAAAATCTCATTCATGAGCTCTCCAAATAGAGACTGAATGAATGCCTAATATCTGCTGCTTACTGAGGTAGTTACAAAGAGACTAAGGAGAAACTTAGAGAATGTCTCCCTTGAAACACCATTTGATTTGTAGTATTCTGTGAATGATATCTGAAAACAAAAATCAAAATATCCTAAAAAAGCAAGATAAAATGTCTTTCAAATAACTTGTTTTATGAATGATTAATCTGTTTGTCTCCAGTTCTTTTTATATGAATAAGCTGATACCATAGCCTTTTAAGAAAGGACAATTGTTCGATTCAAAGCCTAAGAATACTAAATCCAAAACTTATCCAGAGGTATGCAATACAAACCAACTTGTTGAGAGCTTGTCTAGGATATAAGAAGCCTTTGGTTCTATCCTGAGTACTACATAAAAGCAGGTATAATGGCACATACATGTAATTTCAGCACTATATGGGTAGAGGTAGATTATACATTCAAAGGTTATCTTCCAACTTATAGATAGGGAACTCAAAGTCACTCTTTTCTATAGATCCTCTCTCAAAACAAACAGGAAAACCTCCACTGAATTAAATAACCAAAAAGTTTCAGCCATGATAGACTGAGTATAATCCTACTTTTTAAAATCCTATTTACCAATTCTTTGTATATGCAAAATGATAGTTTAAGTTAGAGCAGTGTTCATGTGTATGTGTATTAACTCAACATTTGGAACGATGCAAGCATTTATTTCAATTGATTTCAGTTTAAGAAAACAATAAACATGTGTTAGTGTGACAATGAGAAAATTAAGTAATTTTCTTCTATAGTGTAATTTTAAGTCTCTGAAGCTAGCCCTAGAGGTGCTGTGAACTCTGTGATTTCCAGAGCACAGGAGGTAATATGATAAAACAGCTCAGCAGCATGCAGTGGAAGATAATTACCCAAAGGGAGGTAACTAACATAAGAATATTATTTGCATTGGTACAGTTTGACTGGAGTTAAGGGATTTCAAGTACAAAAGGTTAAAGAGCAAAAATATGCCAGAAAATTAGAGAATTGAACAAAACAGAACAATCTACATCAGAAAGACACTTTTAAAGGATTTCACTAGGAAAAGTAATTGTTCAGACACTAAAGAAAGTTCTGTCTGTTACGAGATTGAGTAAATTGTCCTTTCCAAGGAATTACCTCAGAGGCACACAGCATTCTGCTATTTTGGGGTGAAGGGATGTCTTGCCAAAGACGCAGCCATGCCTGACCCCCAACCTGTTATTGGGATAAGGACTTGCCTTGTCCCTTAGAACCCCTTTTTTTTCTGAAAATGTTCTGTTCAAGGGAATATCCCACGTCGCCCGCTTTTTGACCCAAAGCCTACCACAGTGGTTGCATTGCACTAGGCTTCGGGTCCCAGCATAGACTTGTGAAATGGGCACCTGCAATTCAAAGCCAGATCCCCAAATGTCCTTGGACGGCCTTTTACAAAATCTCTTTAAATTGGGGCTAACACCAAATACCCTAAACACCTAAACATTTTTGTCAGCGTGGGGACAAGGGCACAGAATTTCCATATGTCAGCCATTTCTGGGTATGCGCTACTACCCTTCCCTCAGTAGCCACTGTCTCACAGCAACAGTCTTGTTTGCTAAGGTCACGGCATCCCCAGAGTACTGCCTAGCCTATCTGGGGATTGGGACCCTCAAAGTTTTGCCCTGACCATGCTGTCGGAAACACTGGCCACTTCCCCATTCTCCCAACCCTGCCTATTCAAAGACCTCTTATGGGGCCACATTCTAGTCAGAGATAAACATTCCTATCATTCCTCTCCCTATGCACCTTTCTTCCCACTCTGGGACAAAGGCCAAGGGCCAACTTCTTCCTCCTTATTCACCTTCCTCTTTTTCCCTTTCTACCATCCCTCCCTACCCTTTCAAGACACAACCCACCGTCTGGTCACCCTCTATTCTTTGCACTCCTGCCAAAGACCTCTGGAGAGATTTGGGATTGCCTCAATAGCTTGAAAAAAATTGTCTTGCTTCTGCTTATTTACTTATCCCTCTCAGATCTGTCTGAAGGCATTTGATGCTGAGGGTACCAGAAGCACGTTATTTCATTAGTTAAGTTCTCTGCTGAAAGTACCGGCAGGTGTGCCTGATTAACAGGTTTCAGACTTAATTTCAGAGGTTCAAAAATTAATTTTCCTTTGGTTGTATTCAAAAATGTTCATGTCTTTTATCCTAAAACAATACGTTTTTTCTATGATGCCAAGATGTAAATCTGATCCAGCTGTTTTACAGAAACTTGACGATCCTGGGGCAACTACTGTTACTGTATCAAGCAATCTGGCCTGATGAAAACTAACAGTCCCTAGAGCCTATTTTGACTCCACCCATTTTTTGAGCATATTTTACAGGTCACTCCTGCTGTCTGGGCCAAGACCAACCTGCAGAGGGTTCTTCAGATAATGCCAGCACCTACACCAGCTCCTGGAATTTCACCATTGGCACCACCTCTCCAGGCTCAAATGGGTACCTACCCAGTAACTGAAATCTGATTTTGAAGGGCATATCTGCTCTCATCTTGCTCATTTACCCTTGCCTCTCCTGTACAAACAGGGTACTTTCCCGGTCTTTCCATTCTGGCAGTTGTCACCCTTCCTATGGATAGCCCCATTCATAGGACCAGTGATAACAATTTTTTTTTTCTCCTAGCAACCTGCCTTCTCAACTTCCTCAAGGACCAGTTTCCTGAGATCTCCAGGATGGCAGTTAACTGGATACCTCTCCACCCACACCTCCCACCGAATTTGAGCCCACCAATTTTCTATTCTCCTCCTCCCTACATTGTTCCATGTCAACAGAAAGTAACCAGACTTGAAACAGCATCCCTATACCAAAAGAGTCTGTCTGGGATATTTAGGTGGAAGTTTTACCCTACGCCCTGGAATCCATATACCAAGAGAGTTTGGAATGTGCAGAAGGAAGCTCCATCCAAACCCCCGCATCAATCTTTCTCCAAATCCTGCAGCGTCTCAGCAAGCCTGCCAAATCATGATCCTGCCCCCAGAGATGCTCAAGACCACTCTCTCAGTGCATTTGAACTCCCCTCCCCAGAAAACAGACTTGTGGTTTTCCCATCTTCCTTTCCTGCCTCCTCTCTGGGGCGATGGCTGGAAAACCATCCAGGAACATTGTTTTCATTATCCCGGACTTTTTTTTTTCTAATATGGTTTGATTTGGTCTGATTTGGATTGACGTGTCAGCTGAGAGGCTTCTCGGGATGTAGAAACTTTTCAATGACGTTGCCTCAGATAGTCTAATGCTTACTAAGTAACACTGGAAAAGAGCCAGGCTGTAGTGGCACACACCTTTAATCCCAGCACTTGGGAGGCAGAGGTAGTCAGACCTCTGTATTCAAGGCCAGCCTTATCTACAGAGTGAGTCCAGGGCAGTCAGATCTGAAACACAGAGAAACCTTGTCTCATAAAGTCTAAAAATAATAATAATAATTTAATAGATGGTAGAAAGGATAGTCATTTTTTTCTTGAATTTCCTTTCTATGTGCTTGTAAACAGATGAGAGGCTCTGCTTTCTTAAAGACGCATCACATGACTTTAATTGACACATGAATTGGTTGACAATATTATCATCTGTAACTTAAGCTTAATTAAAAACATTAAGTTCTTTAAATTATATTTTATCTTTTAAAATAAGTTTAATTTTAAATATATTTTGATCATATGCTTCCCTTCCCCCCCAAGTACTTACAGCCCCTCTCCCCATTCCTATCCAACCAACTTTAAAAATCAAACATAAATGGAATATATGATTACCTCCTCCTCAAAAATAAACAAACAAGAAAACAAGATAAAACACCACCCAAAGAATAAAAATAAAACACCACCAAACTGTAACCTAATAAAAACACACCTGTATAAACACGCACACACACACACATGCACACATGCGTGCATGCACACACACACACATACACGCACACGCACACATGCAGAAGTGTGGAATCCATTATATATTAGCCAACTCCTCCTGCACATGATGTCTGCTCTGGAGTGGTTGATACATCCGTGTCACTCCAATGGTGAAAACTAGTTTTTCTTCTCCTGCCAAGTATAATTGGTACTTCAGTTTTTATCCTTTACCCCCAATTGCTAAGATTTCATTTACTTATTCATGGTTTTAATATAGAAAAATAAATTATAAGATAAAACAAAAGGCTATGACATCGAAGTTGGACAAGGTGAACCATGAGAAGAAAAAGAGCACAAGAGAAGGCATGGGATCCACTCATTCCAACAACCAGGAATCCCATAAAAACCCTAAACTGTAAGCCATAATATAAATAAAAACAGCTCCATTCATAAACATTGCTTTGAAAGCCTAAGGACCTGAATCCTATTCTCAGCACCACAGCTGAAAGTGATGCTTGGCAATTCACATTCACTCCAGAGAAACAAAAGCAGGCAGATTCCTGTGGCTCCCTGGACAGTCAGCTTACCTGCATCAGACAGTGACTTCTGGACCACAGAGAGAGTGTCTTAAAAACATGGTGAATGGAAGTGTGAAGTGTGAAGCTGTTTCCAGCCTGCTTGTGCAGGTAACACATCTGTATTTGTGCTTGCACAAACATGGTAGCCTGAACATATGTCCACACTCCAAATGTTGATGTTAGGTTAGATTCTCCATGCCCATAAAATTCATAAGACAACACTAGTTTAAGGAAACCCAGTAGTACTACCACTTGTTAGTGCTAGGAGTGAGCAGATATAGCTATAGTTGATTTCACCACTTCTTCACATAATTCTACATACTGCAGCCTTAAATGTCTTTCTTACTGCCATTTTATTTCTAAAAATCAACTATGCTTTTTAGAGTTAAGGTATTTTTCTTTGGAATAACATAATGATTTTCCCTGCCTATTCAGATTTTTTAAGCCTTAGACCTAATTGATTATAAAGATGTCAATAAATGTGGTAACTGCATTAAATGTCTAAAATATATGCCATTGGATTTAGTCAGTATTCAAGAAAGGGTCATAGCAATTACAAACACAATTTACCTCTAGACACATGAGAAAACGTCTCTCTCTGAGTTTTGGTTCCAGGTAAGTTCTTCATAAAGAACCTCAAGGCTGATAGACAGAGTCAAGAGCAGCCAGCAGAGAATAATTTTTTTTTTACAATATAAACATCATGTTCTAGCAAATCTCATTTTCAGATGTTGTGCATCTGTGATTCTCTCTCTCTCTTCCTGAGAGAGAGAGAGAGAGAGAGAGAGAGCCTCCCTCCCTCCCTCTCTCTCTCTCTGAAAACTAGATTTCAATATCAGACGTGGATTTATGAGTTTCCACCTCAAGTTTTAAGACTCATGCTGTGTCTGGAACTCTCCTGTTTGACTGAAATGACTGGTCCCTGGAATTTTCCTGTCTTCCCCTTATTGTTGCTTGGATTATATGTATACTGTGATACATCTGGGCTATTCCTTTGGTGCAAGGCATCCTAACTCAGTTCATAATGCTTACAAAGCAAGAATATTATCTTCTAACCTCTCCCTCCAGTCCCACTAATTAAATATTTTAAGGCACATTTAATGGTACTGAGGTTGTAATCTGTACTTGACTAGCATTGGGGATGATTTTCCCTCATTTCCCAGTACTGCAAAAAGAAGTTAATCAAGCATATTATTTCTACCACAAAATGAAGGACCATTTTGTGATTTCAATATTCAGTTCCATAGATAATAACATAGAGTACTCAATTAATTTTAAATATTGGTATATGAGTGGATTAAAAATACCTACATGGATATAGCTGTTTCTTTCTAATGTTGTGACTATTTAAGAAGCTCATTAGAAAATATATTAAAGGTAATAATAATCCATGATTGTAGTAAATGAGGGGAGCGGGCCCTGCTTTTTGTCCTGCCCGGCTCCTGCACGGCTAGCTTATA
>LOEQ01004593.1:58351-69806 GCA_001685075.1 Bramus lutescens
CTGTTCTGTCTACTCCACCCACCTAAGGGCTGGCCTATCAATAGGGCCAAGACAGTTTCTTTATTAACCAATGAAAGTAACACATAGACAGATGACCCTCCTACATCACATGATAAAATTTTTTCAAAGTTTAAGTACCTAAGTCTAATGTGCTGCAGTTTTCTATTTGTATGAATGTTCAGCCAACTAAATACTCATCTAGAACTGTCACTGACAGCTAAAATGTTCAGATATGTTTCATTTTTTCTGTAAATATAAAATGGAAGAACATTTATACCTAGAAAGAATATATCAGAGTTTATTAAAAATGGAGATATCTGTGTCTAGTGAGTTGGCAAAAGTCAGCACAGTGTGTTCTTTCTGCAATGTGTCTTCTCATGGACTGTTTTCTTGGCTACAGTCCATGAAAAATTATTGTTTAATAACATCTAAACATGCTTAACACTGCAATTTATTTATTGATTCCATTTATTTACTAACTGTAGAAATGTATACTGGGCATGGAAAAGGTTCTATATATTTTTTTACCTTCATTTCTTATGTCTAAACACCCTCATTGGGATATTGTGATAAAATTATTATTTTATTTATTTTAGTTTCTTGCTAATATACACATTTTAAAGTATAATATAATTACTTTGTATTGATATGCTTTGATATGTTTTATGTTCTTATCCATACCATAAGATAATTTGACATATTTTAAAAGAAGCATGTAATTATCAAATTCTGAAACTATGCTAGGTGCCTAGCACTGATTTATAAAACTCTTGCTTGCCTTTATGACTGGAATATTGTCACTGTAAAAATGGGATTAACTAGTGTTATTAACTTTCTAATACGCTCAGGTTTGTGATATTTCTATGACTCACCTAAAACTAAAATCCATTTGTGAGAAAACAGCAGCTAAAATTCTCATTGAGAATATGAATAAACCTATGAGTTAAATACTATTCTAATATATCAATATACTCAAATATAAAATGATTCAAAACTGTCCTAAATTAAGGAAAATTAGATAGGACAGAAAGCCTAATGAAATCAATCAGATTGCTTCTCTCTCTCTCTCTCTCTCTCTCTCTCTCTGCATGTGTGTGTAAGTGATATTATAGGGGCAATTTCTAAAATTTATAATAAGTCTACCTGAGAAAAACTGTCATTTCCCCAACATTGATTTCCTGAGTACTAAATTGCACCTTTATAAGAGAATGTTTTGTTGGGCCATAGGGACATTTTATATGCAATATCCTTTTCAAAATTATTAGAAAACTAAACTATGTTCTTAGATGCGAGAGCAATAGAAGGGTGGAGCTAAAACAGAAGCTCCATGGGAGCATATGATGTTCCCAGAGGAAAACTCTTTGCGTTTTCCTTGAAACACTTCCACAAGTATAAAAGAAACTTAGAAGCCAGGCATGGTGACAGTCCTGTAAATCTAGTACTTGGGAGGCAAGGCAGATGACCACTGTCACTATGATGCTAGTCTGGGTGACATAATGAGTTCCAGGCCAATTTGAGCTACAGAATAGGATTTGCCTAAAGCATAAGCAAATGGGTAAATTAAGTGAAAAATGAATGAATGAAATTTATGCCCTGGCAATACTGAAGCATGCATGGGCAGCCTGTACATGGCAGTACTGTTGAACTTGAACTTTTCCATATTGGGTTGCATAGTCTAGATGGATGAGGACAACTGACCAGGTTTTTTCTTCAAAAGGACATCAGATTTCATTACAGATGGTTATGAGCTACCATGTGGTTGCTGGAAATTATACCCAGGACCTTCAGAAGAGCAGCAAGAGCACTGAGTCATTTCTCCAGCCCCAGCAAATTAAGTATATTAATAAAATTACATCAAACTAAAAGCAAATCATAGAAATGGCTATATTAAATATACGCTAATATTTTTCTACCATTTGGGAAGCATTTTTCTCAAAAACCATGTAAAAGTTCAGCAAACATTTCAAGAAGTAGTCCTCTTGAACAAGTTTAATTTTGTTGTTGTTGAGAACAGCTCTTTTGCACTTCATTTGCAAGAGATTTTGATAAATTTCACCTGTGTAAAACTTGGACAATATATATGCAAGTGTGCCACACACATGTAAATGTGCATATACAGATGCACAGTGTATACACACACACCTACACACACACCTGAACAAAGATGCAAAGGAAGAAATGAATAATAAAATTGCGTAATAAAATGAATATATTTATAAACTTATAACACTCATTTAGGGCCTCCTTAGTGGAAAATCGATGTCACTGTATATGTTACTATCCCCTGGCTTTTGCTCTAAAATTTCACAAGCAACGAAACATATTTGTAAAGAAATTGAGAGATTTTGTTCATTATAAATATGTTTTGAAATATAAAAAAAAAAGAAAGACCAAGGCAGTGACACAGAGTTGAACCTCTGGCTTCAAAATTATTGCTATCAATTTTCTGTCATCTTACTCCTAGAAGAATATTGAGGATCACATCTTCCAGGGGCTTTTTAGTTAGCCTGGTCAGAAACAGTTCTTATTATTCCTTTGGGGTTACCAGTTTTAAAGATGTAGTAAATAAACAGAGGCTAAGAGATGGTTCTGTCTGTAAAATGCTTTCTATGTTCAGGTCCAGGAACTCACGTGAAAGAAAGCTAGTTGTGCATACACACAGAATGATCACAGTACTGGGACATCAGAGACAGGCACAGGTCAGCCAATTTAGCCTACTTAGTCCAGGCCAGTAAGAGATCTTCACCAAAATCAGTGAGTGGGACTTGAGGAAAAGCAGTCAAAACTGAGTTTTATATTCCACACATAAGCACACACACTGGAAATGAATACATACACAAACATGCATATATATAAACAACTACTCAATAAAGTAATAAATATTTTAATATTGAAAAATGTTGTATTAGTAATCTGTTATCATTTCCCAGATAAATATGTGACTAAAGACATATGTATTCATATATATATATATTTATAATAATGGCTTTTTATTTATTTATGTATATAAGGTATAAACTATCACATTCCAGCCTATAAAATGTTGGGAGGCTGATAGCAGTGTCAGGTTGCAGTTATATCATGATACATCTTATTATAGCTTCATGTCTTTGATTTGTCTAATACATGTTAGTAAAAAGACATAAGATTCTAAACAATATTAATCATTTACCAAATATCTATTCTATTTTGACAATCTTAACTGGAACCAACTATCTTAATAGTGAATGAACAGCAATTACTTCTATCATGGACTCTTTCTCTGGACCCTTCTATAAATAGTTAAGCTTTTTCATTTGGAATAATTTGATAAAAAATGAATGATTCATCTATTGATTTGCTAAGACAGATAATACTGCCAAATGGAAATGCCGCGAGAAAATACATTTAAATCTGATTGTCACATATCTGGTGATTGAGAGAATGTAGACTAATGTCTGTAAGCCTCTCTTACATATTTAAAAGGGATTTGAATATTGAGTTCATGTTTTCAAAGTATTTGGTATGGATTTAGATTCAAAAATGCTCCAGAATATAAATAACCTTAGCCAAAAATATGAGGGGAGAAATCAGAAGGAAGACAAGACAATCCTCAGAATGGAAAGGTTGATTGATTGATTAATGGGTAGAGAAGCAAAATAACAGTTATAGGAGAAAAATGTGTTTTTGTGAGTCAAATGGACCATGATACACTGATGTGCAGAAATCAGAATATCTGCCTTAGCATGACAGGCAAGTACAGTTTTAGATATGACTTTGGATGCATTCATAATCCGGGCCGACTCTGGAGACAGTACATAGAATTGTGGGCATGATTATGGAGAAATGACTTAAATAGTCAGGTCTAGAAAATTTTGGAATATATATATTATATATATTATATGTACATATATATATAGTGACTAGGCAACAGGATGTCACTCAGAAAGTGGAAGAAAATAAGGTCAAACACAAAAGGAAAAAATGGCACAGTAGCTTGAAAAGCCTTATGTCAAAATTATGTTGCCTTTGCTAAAATTCTGTGTCTTCTTATAGTTGCTGTCTACTTTCTCCTGCATAGCAGGCTATGCCAATGCTCCTTTTCAGTGATTGATATCCTTGGGAGATCTTAAAAGTTGATACTGGGATGCTGGCTACAGGCTATTTTGTGATAATGATGTGGCAATTGGCCAGTTACTTCCAGGTGTTGGAAAGAGGACAAGACTGGAATAAGGCAGCTGGGACTCTGCAGAAGTTCTGATATCATTTCTGCATTTAGTTTATATTGAGTAGACCATGGTCAAATTTATCTAAATTAAGAATGCACTGTTTACAGGAACAAAATGATTGGTTTAGACAAAGAAAATGAATTACTCAGAGATAGTTAACTGAGATGTCAGTGGAGGATCTAATGGATTATTTCACCAAGACTTAGTTGATAGGATGTGAAACAATGTGTTGAGTGAATATCTTGGCACTGGAGATGACGTAGGATTCACATTCACATGTGTGGACATCCCTTGGGAGTTAGTGCATGTCTTTATCTTTGGCCATATCGAGTTTTCAAAAACATGAATAGTGAGTTAGGTGCTAAGTTTATGAAATAGGTAATAATACAATGCTGCTGAAAAAATATTTATTTCAGTAGGACAGATTCCAGAATGGGAGCTTAAAGGATATTAGACAAAAAGATTGGGTATAAACCAATAAAAGCATAGTCAATAAATGCACGTATATAGTTTTTTCACTCAAATGTGTTTTTTATGTTTCCTGTGAGGTTAATTTGTTGCATATTCTTTTAAGTTGCAATTTTAGACCATAGCAAATGTTCACTATTGTGAAAGTTTTCTTAACAATATGAATAAATGTTCTCTGATGAACAGAATCTGAATTCTAATATTGATCGTCTCAGATGCTAGCACGTGCTCTGAGGGCTTCTGTGTCTAATCCCCTTCTTTTATTTCCTCAAAAGGAAAGGGGATGCTAAACATTGATGTCAGTTCTGAAATAGAGCTTGAAAGTGAAACCTCATCAATAATGTGCACAGCACTTGTCTCAGTTTTAGAAACCTCTCTCAGTAAGTACCGTCAAATGGGGGTTGAAAATTTAAATCATGACTAGTATTTTCAAAGTATGTTATATAAAAGAGAAGAATTCCAGTGGGTAGCATGTGAGAAACATGGTTGAATAATTAATCCTCTGTAAGAAATACTGTACACTTATTCAAGCTATGACCATGAGGAGCTGTAGCACTGGGCAAATTATTCTTCTATTAATGCAAATAGCTTTAACAATACAGTTACACTTTTTGCTTAAGTTTGGTTTTGTCCATTGTAAACTAAACTCAGAAAAAGGCTGAACAGAGACTTATTAAACTTTGGGAGCTGTAATTTTTTATCATTTATTTTATTTGGGATGTATATTATATAGAGAGAGAAAACGAGAAAGGTTGACACACATGTACAGAGAGAGAGAGAGACAGAGAGAGGCAACACTAATATAATTAAGATATGTCAGTCTCATAGGATCTTATCTGCAATGTTGGCAGGAAATATTTTATTCACTCATATTTCCCTTTGGTGCACTAGTCATTTATTAATTTTTGTGTATATATTAATACATACATTTGTTTAGCAATGAAATTTTAAAGTTTATTGAAAGCCACATTTAATTTTCTTTGTTTGATAAGGATATGATTTTATGATGCTTTGTGGAAACAGGAACTAAAGAAACTCTTTTTAGATGGATGAATTATGCATCATCAAAAGCATAAATTACGGAAATACTTTGATTGAAGGGCCAGTTTTTGTAAGTGACCACAGAGCATGTACTACATTTAAATTATTGGCCAGATTCAAGTTCAGGCCAGTCTATTTAGAAATGAAAAAAAATGAAATCAATTAATCAATAGAGTAGAAAATGTGATCAATCCATGACAGCAGAGCATAAGGTGGATTCTTTTGCCTCAGGCAGAACCAATCTGACATTTGTAACAGACCCTTAGAGATTTTTTTACTTAAAAATGCTTACATAAAATATTTATGTGAAGAGTGACGAGGAGAAAAATTGCAAATATCTATGTTGTCACAGTATGTCACAAATTCATGTTAGCACATTCTATAAAATAAATTTCCTACTCTTGCATTTAAGTACACGAGTCTCATGGTATTTTCATAATGCCACCCTAAGGCATTTTAAATAATTAACCAATATATTAACCTATAAAAATAAATATAGGTAGCTGTCTATATAAGAAAGATATCACAAAATATTCTCATGGTTAGATGTGATTGTAGATGAAACAAAAATGCATCTATCACGGTCTATGTGAATGAAACACTTTTTCAGCAACATATACATTTATTTATGTTCTCATAAATGTTCACATAGACTTTGCCTTCTCCTCTCCCAGGGCACATAATCTGAATTACACAAATAATATCATATTTAAATAGTGAAACACAACAATTTTGAGTCCTAACTGTTATTAATCATCGCTGATTCTGGGTCAATGGTTATCTAGCTGCAAAAATAAAGGAGTAACATATTTCACTGTGAGACAATATATTTCACAAATAAAAATAACCTCCCTTCAAAAATATAGTGCCTATATACAAAATATTAGTTGCAAATGATGAATAAACTTTCAAAAAGAACTGGGCAAAAAGAGTTGCCACTTTTACAACATGAAAATAAACAGAGATTTCTCAAGCCTACATTGTTTAAATGGCAAGGAATCACCAGAATGAAACACATATAAAAATACAGCCAAATGCCATTTTTCAATAATATGCTTATTTTAGGTCTCAATATCTTTTAGCAATTATTTCTTCAAAAGTATTGTTGTAAAGACAACTCTGAAAATTAATAGCTTCATTTGTATTATAATTGAGATTCTAACTTTATAGGAGAGTGTGCCATTGGCTAAGATACATGTAACAAGTACCTGGTGTACTTCCATCAGGGTTGTGTGCTATCAGAATCCATCATTAGATGTTAAGGTTTTTGGTTGCTATTTTCATTTCTGTGATCAAATAATCTGACAATAGCAATGTAAGAGGGAAAGAGGAAAAGGATTTTTCTTAGTTCACAGTTAAAGGGCATAATCCACCATTATACATACATACATACATACATACATACATACATACATACATACATACATACATACCATACATACATATGTCTAGATCTAGATGTAGACACGCCGACACACACACACATATAGATCTTAGATGTTTTTAGATCTTATCAAGTTACTGTTAACACCCACCCCTGCACTTGGTAAAACCTCTAAGTTTAGGAAACAGTGAGGTATCCTTTTTTGAAAGTGAAAACATCAGTCAGATTGATGGTTAGAATAGGAACGAGAATCAAAGGGCAGCTCTAATGAAGCAGCAGAAGGCTGCTGCTGGGTCTCTATCACTTGGCTGATATGTCTCAGTATATAATGTCTGCCCCCTCTTTTACTGGTGATTCAGTCTAATTGTGCCTCAGTTACAGACAGATTTCAGTCCAGATAAAAGCAGTCTATTAGCTTCTATTCCATGACTGCTAATTTCTGCCCTTCCTAAGACATTGATTTCCATGTCACCTTCTGCTTGTTTCCTAATGACTCTTTCTTGGAGGTAAGACAACATGGAGCTTATGGACTTTTAATATTCATGTCTGGTTAGACCAAGATTCTTAGAACCAACGCTACCGTGGACACCTATCAAGGGAGCGTCCGTTGCCTTGATCATTCATTCCACTCTGATAAAGTAGGCTTTGCAGTACATGAAGCCTCTAATTTTGAGGCAATTTCATAATACTTCAATGGAGCCAGGAAACTAGACACAAATATGTACATCCAAGGAAAACACTTACTTATAGAAAAACAATAGTAAACATATAAACTATCAAAAATTGCATGAAGGAAAATATGTTGGGGAGATATGGAAGGAGGGGAAATGAGTGTTACATAAGATCAATATATATATATATATATTAAAGTATTAAAAAGAAAGGGAAATTAAATATTATTATTACTACTAATATTAAAGTATAAGATGAATAAAATGTCTTTGACTAAGATTTTAATGAGATGTTCAGTCTGAAAATATACATAATAAGATAAAGAAAATAGCACTTAAGAAGCAGTTATTTAGAGCCCAAGATACATTGTGTAGGGAAAGTGGTCATGACTTTACCATATTTGGATACCCTATACCAGAATATGAGGATTTTATCTCTACTGGTAACAATGGACACAAATCAATGTTTTTTAAATCACCCTGTTTACACCTTGTTACTCTCTGTATCTGTCTCTGCTTCATCAGGATATGGACATGATCAACTATCTCAGAATTGTTTTACGGCAACAGAATAAAACTTAAGCATTATGCAAATTCTCTCTTATGCTATCTTCTGTCATGTTTATTACATATATTGTATGATATGGGGACATGATATCATCTACAAAGTTTTCACTAGAGATACACATATGTAAAAACCTCATGCTTCTAAGTTTATCAAGTGTGTTTGATCACACTCACAGCTATCATGGGTTGCATGCAGCATTGGGCTATACTTGATAAATTTCAGTTCCAAACATGTATTTTGAGTTTGACTGAGGTACAGAGGAGAGAGAGAAATGCGCATGAATTAGAGATTTAGTGAATTAAAAGAAACAACAAATTTAAACATCTGATTCTAGCAGCAGGTCATATGAGAGAGAATAAAGAGAAAGACCATTAGTTGCCAAGTGTCAACAAGTCAGTTGCAAATGACTGAAATTAAATTAACCTGATCTTGATTTAAATAATATTTGTAAAACTTTTTGTATGTAAAATCTCAAAGAATAAAAAAGAGACTTGAATCATTTATTCAGGTTAATCCTACAAAATATAATATCTAAAATAATTTATCAAGCAGTTCTTATTAAGTCGCCTCTTTTTCACCAGCAGCAAAGGTGTGTGCATAAGCCGGGGTCAACATATACAATCCCCAGGGACACTACAGACTTCTGCCTGTATTTCACAGGAACAAGATGGAATTGTTAAGCCAACGGAGTAAACCAAGTTGTGCCAGGATGATCCACATCATACTTGGAACATCAGGGCCATTTACTCAATATTTGTTCTATATTTCATTCCTTGTGTTCTATAAACCCAATGTTTCAAAATTGTCTGGCAATTTTATTGTTGTGCTATTAAACTTGTGGCAAGTGAACCTCTATACTTTTTTTTTTAAAAAAATAAAGAAACATACTGCTGGCAGTAATACCACAGCAACAGTCCAGAACAGCGTGCCAGCTCCAATACTTGAATTTCTCAGAGGTGCAGTTTACTGCAACAAATCTGTCTCCAGAACCTGAGGGAGGGAAACATCCACAGGCGAAAGAAAGATTAAAAATCATTAATATGGGGACATTTGCAGATCAGTGCACTGCTTGGTGCTGCACATGTTAGTGTGAGCCAATTTCCTAATTGCAGACAGAATAATTTTAAGAGAAGAATAAGAGAAAAAGAAATATGTGATTCTCAGGATGTTCATTGATACTATCTTGTTGGTCCTCAGTTGAGTTGCAAAATAAAGTAGTGGTAGCTGGTTGACTGACAGAAACCTCACCATCTGGAAACATGGCAGCAGAGTGCGACTCGCCCATGAGGATTGTCAAATGTCTTGATGGGGTATTCAGTTCCTCAACAAAAAATATTGGCCTGAATATTTATAGTTAAGGTTAAAATATCATCGGGATTTGTGACATAATAGGAGAAAAATAAAGAGCCTAATCTAATATAACTTCTGAGTATCTACCCTGATCCAAGTACTACTTACAACACTTAATTCCATGCATGTGAAACTGAAGAGATACACTAGCTATTGGACAGTGAAGTCTAGAAATAGACTCAATAAATGTAGCTCATTAGAGACAGGTATTTTGGGTAGGGCTTGTTTTGTGTTTTTTTTGTTTGTTTGTTTGTTTTTCATTTTGCCTTTTTTGTAGGCTGAAAAAGTATATGAAGTTTATGGATGGGACCTGGGAGGAGTCAGGTATAAGTAAGTTTTGTCACTGTTGTGACAAGACATCCCACAAATGTGAGTTTAGTAAGGCAGGGTTTATTTTGGCTTGTGGTTACAGAATACTAGTGAGGAATTCATGTTGGCAGGAGTTTGAAGAAGTTCTTCACATTGCACCCACAGTCAAGGAGACATCAGAAAATACCAGTGTTCAGCTTTTTTCCTCCATATTTTCCCAACCAAACACTGCTCTTGAGATCTTTAAGGAAGCCTTTCCCTGAGTTCCAGAGTCTTTCTCACTTGGTTGTTCTTTTCTGTGTTTCCAAAGAGTAAGTGAGACCATTGATGATGGACAATAGGCACTTCACTTACAAATGGGCTGAAAAGGGGTGAGATTTTCAAGAAGAGTAAACAAACACGATTTTCTCCCATCACGTTCCTTAAATTTCTGCTCTGGTGTCATAGATTCAAATAATAGCACTCAACTCCATATGTGCTGATAGTACTTGAAACTTGACTCTTATTCCCACATGCAGGATCAAAGTGGCATACAGCTTTCCAAATCACTGGAGATGTAGAACCCACTATCAGTGAATGGTCAAAAGGACACATTAGAGGGTGTGGATTAAGGAACAGGAAACAGGAAATGATATAATTGTATTAACATCTCAACAAATTGAAGAAGAGAATATTTTGCTGATTATGTACTGCTGCCACTACATGAAATTCTTAAAGGAGTTTATGTGATGCTGTAAGCATTCATAATTCATGACCCTAAAGGTCTACTTCTTACTTTAAAGAATCAACATTATTTGGTGCAGAGGAAAAAAATCAAGAAATGCAACAAAATCTAAAAACTATTCATCTTCATTCTTTGAGAAAACATTTTTGTTATTTTCTTCCCATGTACACTGTGTTTATACACAATATAAATGTGGAATGTGGAATGGTAAAACAGAGTATGGCTCCGTAATCCAAGCTAGCCTGCATCTTACAATGTGGGAGTCCTTATGAGACACTCTTGCCTCTAACTCCCAGGTACTGGAACGTTATTATTTAAAGTACTCAATCCTTAGCTATATATCTGTGTCCTATCATTTATATTAAACATCACTGGAATTTATCTTTATATGGCATTTTAAAATTAATGCTTCTCACAGGTCCTCAGAAATGTGCTTCCTTAAGAAAAGCATGATTGGTGGGATGACTCAGTGTATAAGATCACTAACTCCTCTTCTAGAGAGGTCTTGAGATCAACTCCCTGTAACCATATGGTGGCTCACAACCATCTATAATGGTATCTGATGCTCTCTTCTGGCCTGCAAGCATACATGCAGATAAAGCACTCATACACATAAAATAAATAAATAAATCTTCGAAAAAGAGAGAGAGAAAAGAAGAAAGGAGAGGGAAGTAGAAAGAAGGAAAAAGAAAAAGAAAGAAAGAAAGAAAGAAAGAAAGAAAGAAAGAAAGA
>LOEQ01004593.1:84580-97604 GCA_001685075.1 Bramus lutescens
ACAGACAATGCCTTCAACACTAAGGAATATATCTGATGGAACAGCAAATTGGCTTGGTGGGCAAATGTGCTAAGCACCACGTCTGATGATTTGAGTTCTTTCTCGGGACCTACACTGTGGAAGGAAAGAGGCAACTCCCACAATTGTACTGTCATTTCCATGCATGTGATGTGGCATTCACAACCCTCATAAACTCCAGCAACACACATGACTAACTGGCTGAATGAATAAAATGTAATAATGAAATGAAATATTTCCATTTCATTTCTTGAGGTTAAAATACAATTGCACAATGTTCTTCTTTTCATGCCCCTCCAACGCCTCCCATGCAAACTTTCCCTCTTACTTTCTCAATACAATAGCTGAATGATCTCTGTAGAGAAAGAAGAACCTAAGGAAGACATGTTGGCCATCAGTAATCACATCTTCTGTGAAGTTACCTATCGACCTGCTGAGTGGATCAAGCCTATTGATAAACTGTGCAACTTACTGTCATCATTTAAAAGGACATACAGCTGAAACAAGACAGCAATCCTAGTACATTAGATGTTTTAAAACCATATTTCACTATATCACAAAGAAAAATAGAGTGCTATCATTATTTATTATTAAATTCCGAGCTACTAGAGTAAAATAACCTCTCTATCACCTTCCAAATATAAATAAATATTTCTAATTTTTATGGGAAAGCTAAAAAGACAGAAAAACAGAAAAGGAAACAAGAAAGAATTCTCCAAAGTCTGTGCCAGCATTGGAACTCCCCACAGATTTTGATAATCTCAAACATTGCTGTGAGCCCCTATGCCAGTAAATTACAGCATTCTCAGCAGGATAATTCTGCCTTACTGCTGTTATAGTTATTAATATAGTTACCATTGAAAATTCTACTAGCTGTGTGCTTCTCTGTGGATATGAGTTTATCTTCACAATATCCCTGGAAGGCATAGCCATGATGACTTTTATTAACACCATTTTACTGATAAAGTAATGGGGAAAAGGGCTGCAGATGCATTTACCAGCACAACACTCTTAATCTAAAGCCAAGTTAGCTGCAGAATCCAAAGTACTTCAAAGCTTGTGCACTCAGGCAAATGATTCACAGTCCTTCTGTGCACTGTTGGAAAGAATCTCTGTTGCACAGAAATGTTTTCTCTGAGGTCAAGTAGAAAAATCTTAATGGCCTTGGTAATTGAGGTAGATTGAAAAGGTTTTAAATTATGACTTTAGTTCCTATTTGCTCTTTGTCTGGGAATGTCCTGAATGCTACCTAGGATTCATGATGAGCTATTGTGAGCTTATTTCTGTTTCTTTGTCATTGTAAATATTTAAGCATACTAATTAAGAATTATTCAAGGGAAAGAACCATTCAATACTCAGGTTGTAGAGACCACTCAATGTCTATGTTTCAAAGTCAATGCCTACAAAGCTAAAGCCAATGTTTTTAATCTTCCCTGCAAGACAATTCATGGTCTATTCATAAATAACTTTCTTGATGAATGTGATCCTGCCACACATTAATATATTCTTATACTATGCTCTCGTATAACCCACTCTTTATTAAATTAATCCAGTAAAACTTTCCTGCTTTGATAATTCAATTATGCTTTAACCCATTTGCATAGGAGAACCCTTCCTCACATTAACGGGGATTTCAGAAGCCATTTTTGAATTTTTTATGAAAAATATATTTTATACAATATATTCTGATTATGGATGCCTCTTTTTCAACTCCTTCCAGTTCCTTCCAACCTACTCCTAAACCCAAATCCACATTGTTCTATGCTGTCTCTAATTAGAAAACAAAGAGGCATCTGAAAATTAAAAGACCAAGTAAAAACAACTAAATCTAGGACAAACACATGAAAAGAAAAACGAGCCAAAGAAAAAACATATACACACACACACACACACACATCCCACATAAAAATGGAGAGTTTCACACATAATGCTCCGAAAATAACACTGAGTTTATTTTGTATTGCCCATCTCATGCTGGGCACGGGGCCAAGAGTGATTTGCATGCTTAAATTAGAAAACTAACTTGTGTGTGGTTATCAGTTGGAGATAGATTTTGGATTAGGATGTAAACTTGTGTCTACTTCCATTCTCTGTGTTGCAAGCCCATGAGGCTCAGATCTGTGCAGGCCCTGTGTATGTGGCCATTGTCTTTGTGAATTCGTATGTGCATAGGACCCAATGTGTTTAGAAGGCCTTTTTCCTATGTGCTGTTGATCCCCTCTTTTTCAGACTTTCTGACTCCTCTTCTGCAGGTCTCTCTGAGTCACAAGGGAAGGGAATGGATGAAGACACACCATTAAGAAAGGAGTGTTTCAAGGACTCCTACTTTTGCCCATTGTCCCTATGTAGATCTTGTATCCATTTCTGTTTACTGAAAGGGGAGGGTTCTCTGATGATGGCTGAAGAAGACACTGATCTATGAGTAAAATATAACCTTATTAGGATTCATGCCATTGTTACATTCATTTAGCATACCAGTAATACTTGATTTTTCCTTAGTCCCATGACCTATTTAGTCTCATGTTCTTGGTAACCCAGGAAGTGTCAGAGATGGGTTTCATCTCTTTAAATGGACCTTAAATCCACTCAGACATTGACTGGTTATTTCCCAAAAGTTTTGTACCACCATTGCACTATTGTACCTTGTATATAGGTCATCATTGTAGACTGAAGGGTTGGTGTTTATGATTCTCCTTTGGTAGGTTGAAGAATACTTTTCAAAACAATGAACATTAGTCAGGAGGGGGTGAAGGCTCTAGGTAGGTGTCAATTCATCTTCTTAATGTTGTGTGGGTGTTGTCTTCAGCTTAACATCAGTTGTGAAGAATAGCTAATAGGCTTAGCAATAGTTTGGGTGTTCCCATGGTGCCCTTTCAGCCAAGAACTTGATTATAAAACAAAATTCAATTTTTGTATAATAGAAGAAAAATGTTTAAAGCCCCATAAGAACTATCAGGAGAACGAAAAGCAGAAATTATCCTTGGTCCCAAATCACCAACCAAAAATATATATCATCACTTTATGTCTGTATAAAATATATAGATTATTCCAAAACAACCGGTATCTTCTGCATGGGAGACATATCATGAAAAAGCCACAAAGAAAACTTTCTGAGCAGGAGAAATAAGTAGATATTATATGTAGTGCACTGTTTACTCTACTACGAAATTTTAGAAAAGAGAAACTTAGATAGTGACTATGCTCCAAGAGTTTACAGGCCATTGGTTAATATTGGACAAAGCAAGAATGAAGGCAAATAACACTGCAATGTTAGCTCAAGAGAAATTACAGTTCTTTTAGGCATGTGTCTTATGAATGCATACAAAGCAGCCTCTGGCTTTTGCATGGTGGTTAGAGAGTTCCTTCTGACCTAATGTTTTCCAAGCAAACTTTTTACCTACTGAGAAAGCCTCCAGCTCTGGAAGAGTCTGTTTCTTGAATTTAAAAGCTGAAAAGGATTAAAGCACCAATAACACCAATGTGGTAATTTTATATCCATGTCATGTTCTCCACTCTTACCACTCCATTCAGCAGCTGACCCATAAATAAGTAAGAATTATCACATAACTACTTTTCCTTAGCTATCCAGAATGAGTATCATGATATTAAATTTAAACCTTCTTCATTTTATGTAGCTGATGATACTTCCAACCTTACACTCATCTTGGTACTCAGATTTGGGAGCAGAAGCCCAGATGATCACAAAGTATGGCCTCTAGATGGTAAATGTTGAATGAACATCATTTGAAAACTCATTAGAGATATAATATTTCTGATACATCATGAAACAAGTTCATTCAAAGACAATAAATAAGCCTATAAATTCTGTTTCTTTTAGTTCATTTTTGAAATTACAATATAATTGCATTTCTTCTTTTTATTTTCTCCCCCCAAACATTTCTATATACCCTTTCCTGATCTCTTTCAAATTCATGACCTCTTTTTGCCTTATTTGTTGTTATATACAAACACACACATACACACACATAAAAGATACATACTAATAAATATTTTAAAAATAATATTAACATACATTGTGGCTATATGTTACAATTATAATATAATAAAATAGTATTTATTCCTAAACAAAATTATCTCAATCTGTATTTTATATATTTTTTTCATGGCTGACTACTAATATTAGATAATCATTGGTATGGTTTTCATTGGGGAAGACAATTTCTTCTGCTCTCAACATTTCTTACTTGCCTGTATTTCTTTATGTGTGACTGATACTTCATAGGTCTCTTTCCCCATCCATGTTCGCCTGTTCATTGTTGTCCTTGCTCAGCTTCTGCTTAGGAACTCCAGTTGGTGACACATTATGGATGGAACATCTGACATTGCTAGGAGAATCAAACTCACAGCAAACTCCCTAATCCTCTTCCTCTTACAGTCTGTCCATCTCTCTTCTGCAATGTTCTCCAAGTTTTCATGAGGGAGTTTTTATAGACATAACTATTGGGATCTCGCTCAACAACTCTGCACATTGACTGGTTGTAATGTCCTGGAGTAGTCTCAACTTGTTGAAAAAATAAGTTTTATCTAGAGGGTGAAGACTGTCTTTAACTGCAGACATAAGGATACATGTTTAGATTGTCATTTGTGGTTTGCTGTTTTAGGAAAATAGAGGTTGTTCGTTCTCCTCTAATAGCCATGAGTTCACTACGATTGAGTAATTAGCTAAGGTTCAGTGCTTAGCAGGTTATTCCTTTTTTCCATCAGGTATTAGAGAGCTGTTGGTTATCTCCAAGATATGCATACCCCTATGCCATACTTGTTGATGTGATTCATGGGCATTATATTTGGATATGACTGTTGGTTGTCTCTCTTTTTGTAAACTTGTACAGCACTGTCTGGTATCATTAAAGTTTTTCCTCAAGGACCTGTCAAACAGACCAGTTTCCTTCTAGGAATCTCTGGGCCCTGTTTCTGAAGTCTAGGGTGTCTTCAGCAATAAAGGGCTATTTTCCTCCTCATAGAGTTTTTGTTAAGTGGTCCTTATCTCTTGGAAGGAGTATTGTGAGTTAAGGTGAGAAAAGTTCATTAAGACTGCATTTGTACAGAATTACATTATTATAAGGTTTGTTAAAAGATAGTAAATTGTATTTTCATATAACCTTTTCAGATGTCTTTATTGTTTTTTTACCAATCCCCCTCCTTTTGTATCTAACAGGATTTCTGAGTAGTTCTAATATAGCACACAATCTGAGATACGCTACTTCCAGGCTATTGTATTAGTTTTACAAACACTATTTTCAATTATTACTTATTTTACATTTAATTTGTTAACTTTCAGTTTAGAAAATTATAGAGTACATTTCCCATGCGCAGTGAAATTCTATATATTTTAAAAGTCATAACTCATTAATATAATGAGACCTTTAGAGCTACATTATTTAGGTGTTATAGTGGAAGAAATGTTGATGTGGAGTAGTTGGGTTACTTCCCTGGTAGTGAGTGGCAGGCCTGAGTTTCCTGCCATGCTGTCTGACTCTAGATTCTGTGCTTTTCAATGGTGTGAAAGTTATGGATCTCCCTTAACATAGTAAAGCTATTTGTATTAGTCTCTCCTCACTGTTATGACAAAATACCTGACAAGAGTAAGTCAAAGAGAAAAGGTTTATCTGCGATCATGGTTTAAGAGAGAATACAATGTGTCAATGGTATAGAAGGTATTGTGACCAGAGCCTCTGATAGCTGGTGACATTGCACTGATGTCAGGAAGTATAGTGCGGACATAAAGTGGAGTCCTCCCCCAACCAGACCTGTCCATCTTCCTATGTGTCTCACCTCCCAAAGATTCTATAAAACTTGAACATAGAGTCACAGGCTGAGACCATATGATCAAACATGTGAGTCTGCGCATGTTACACAAGAAATGCCCAGCATTTTTGTATTCAATTCTTTTTTATTTTATTTTATTTTATTTTACTTTAAACACTTCTTATTTCTACTACTGCCCATACCGTCCAGCTTTGTATATCAAAAATCTATAAATATGTAGCTCAATGGTAGAATAGTCAGCTAGCATATTGCTTGACTTGGGTTCAATCCTCAGCATTAACAAATGTTACCTCCCAGTTATGTCTTGGGGATGCTTTCCATGTTCACTCACGGTCAGCACAGGCTCTTGCTCCTCCTGGTAGTCTGTGTCACACTGTAGCTTGTTAGAAATGGTGAATCTCAGTTTGCATCTCCCACCCTCTGTGTCTAGATCTGTACTTTGAACATCTCCAAATGAATTAAATGCACATTAAACGCCTCAAAGCACATGCTCATTAATATTCTCCCAGGGACATAAAATCTCTATCCAAGATGCAGAAAAAAAAAAACATTGATCTGGGAAAACCCTTTAGCAATAGTCAATCCCTCTAGCCTGTAATCACTATAGAATTAGAATATAATGAGAAACAGGAAATAAGGCAAATTAAACCTAAGGACTATTTCAAGTATAAAGGTTCTCAGTTCTTCTAGTCTGGGTGTCATGACAACAGACTGATACAGATAACCAGAGTTGACCAAACAGCAAAGAATAAAAATCAAGTAGATGCAGCCAAACTGAGAGATGCACAAGGATGCTACAATCATGAACGTGAAGTCAGTGTTACTTTGTTGTTTTGTTTTGTTCTCACCTTTTCCAGTTTTGTGAGCTCAATACTCCAAATTTCCACTTCAGTTGACCTGTGTATCTTTGTTGTGTTGTTTTGTCATAGATTTTATTGCAAGATCTTCTCTACTTATTTGATACTTTGTATTTTATTTTACTCTATTAATAAGCCAATGTGTGTGGAGAATACATCAGTAATAAAATATTTAGCACACAAGTATGAGGATCTGACTTTGATATCCATAATCCATTTAGAATATTAAGCAATACAGAGAACAAATATCTCTTGGGGCTCATTAGCTGGGCTGGCTAGTTTCATGCCAAATTGACACAAACTAGAATCATTTGGAAAGAGGGAAGTATAACTGAGAAATTGTTTTTCTAGACAGGTCTGTTGGCACGTCTGTTGTGTATTTTCTCTATTTAGTACTGATGTGTGAGTATACAACTCTCTGTCCACAGTGCCATCTTTGGGCTGGTAGTAGTGAGTGCTATAAGAAAGCAAACTTAATTAGCTGTGAGACCAAGTCAATAAACAGTACTCCTCCATGGCCTCTGCATCAGCTCCTGTCTCCCTCTCCCTGCCCTGTTCCTGCCTTGCCTTTCCTCACTGATGGACAGTGATGTGAAACTGTGAGCTGAAATAAACCCTTTCCTCCCCATATTGCTTTTGGTCATAGTGGTCTATCACAGCAATAGAAGCCCAAGCTAAGATACTCTTCAACCAATTTAGTCTAAATTAGTAACTCCAGGCTAATAAAAACTGCCACAAAAGCAAATGTCCTGAGCATTGACACTCAAGGTTGCCTTCTTCCTCTGTATACACCTATCTCTGTTTCTTTGTTTCTGTTTCTCTGATTCTCTCTCTCTCTCTCTCTCGCTCTCTCTGAGAGAGAGAGAGAGAGAGAGTGTGTGTCACACACACACACATGCACACACACAAGCACACAGAGAGTAGTAGTTGTTGTTGTAGACAGTGTTTCTCTGTGTAACAGCATTGGCTGAACTGGAATTTTATTTGTACACTAAACTTGCCTCAAACGCACAGAAATATGCCTGCTTCTGACTCATGAGTGCTGGGATTAAAGATCATGCCAGGTCTCCCAGCAAAGTATATATATTTAAGAGCCAGATCCTTTTTCGTTATTTTGGGTTTTTGTTTTGCTTTGTTTTTTGAAAACAGATTTCTCTGTCTAACATCAGATGTCCTGGAACTCTAGAAACTCACTTTGTAGACCAGGCTGGCTTCAGACTCAGAGATGCCCCTGCCTCTGACTTTGGAGTGCTGGGATTAAAGGCGTGCACCACTACTGTTCAGCTTTGCACCATCACCTCCTGGCTTTGCATCACCACTGACACACACCTTTGTCTCTGAGGGACACTGGTTAGAATC
This sequence comes from Bramus lutescens, assembly GCA_001685075.1. NCBI lineage: Eukaryota > Metazoa > Chordata > Mammalia > Rodentia > Cricetidae > Bramus > Bramus lutescens. The sequence continues at coordinate 92,602 of LOEQ01004593.1, forward strand.
TTGCCGGTAAGTGACAGCCACGTGGCAATACACAGATTGATGGAGATGGGTTAAACCAATATGTAAGAGTTAGCCAATAAGAAGATAGAGCTAATGGTCAAGCAGTGTTTAAATTTAAAAAAAATCAAGTGTATAAGATTAAATTTTAAGATTTTATTCTTTCATAGTATTAATTTTACTCTTTCGAAGCTGCTATGGCATATTGTACAATTCAGAATTATGAAAACATTATTTCATATTAGCTAAAGAAAAGTAGGTTTGAGAACACACACTGACATTTTTTACAATAATCAGAGGAGGAGCAACATTAAACATACCAAATAATTACTGTGCAGTGCAAAGCACAAGGACAAGGCTGAGTATGGATAGTATAGAGATAGTTAAGCTATCCTTCTTGACCTCAAAGATAAGGCAGTCTCCTGGGGTAAGTTCTGAATAGTTCCTTAAACCTAACACATGTAAGATAGCCTTAACATCATCTTCATGAAGTAGATGTATGAGGTATGAGATGCCAATGTATAGCTGTGGGCAGAAAGTGTGTTGACTGACTCAAAGAATCTGAGTGCTAAAATTAAATAGATCTGAATACAAATGAAGTTCACTTAAAGGGAGCACTTCTTGCACTATACTATGCCAAGGTTATTGGATTTTTGTTGTTATTGCTGCTGCTATTTATTTGATTTTATTACTATTTTTTTCAAAAATCAACTTATGAAGTTCTTTTAATATTAGATTATAGAGTGTTTAACTATGAAAATCTCAACTGCACAACCATTTGAATCTGTTTTGATGCCCACTTGGTTAAGGCACTGTTATAAGCAGATGGCTGCTGAGAGGGAAAGGTCAAAGTTTTTTGGGAGTGTAATCCCTGGTATGTAGTCGCCCAACTGGATGACCATATACGCATGTATATACAAACCAAGTATGTATTTGGTTGTGATATGTATAAGTATGCATACAATTGTATAAATGAAATATTTTTAAAAAATAGAGTATGTAGTTGAGGGGGGATAAGCTGGGGAGGCCAGAGAGGACATAAGGGTGAAAATGATCAAAATATCTTATTTAACATTCTCAAAGAATAAAGAAAAATATTTTTAAGATCCCATTGGCTATAGGTAAGAAAGGTGGTACTTTTTAAAGTCTCCCACATTCTTTGGCATACTCCTGGGCTGGATAATTAATGGCTGTTTCCTTAACTGAGGTAATGCTTGTGAATCTGCGTTGATACCAGTAATGTGATGGATTCTCACAATAAAAAGGAATCATTACCTCTTAGCTCTGCCTGGTAAAAGAAACAGTAATCACTGCAAACAGTGCTTTGTCCATAATGACCCACACACCAGGCAGAAATATATCTCCAGATATGTACCTAATGAAATAGGTACATCTCTTTTTTTTAAATAGTAAAAACAAGGGTGAATTCTTCATTGAAAGTGATATGGAATAATGACACCATGGAAGGGAGACTTGGGAAATAAAAGCTAGGATCATGGAGAAACAATTAATGGTTTTCACAAATATGAGATATCGGCTCCTAAATCATTGACAGTGATTGGAAAGTTATATAACATGACCCTTTCCACTTAATACACTACACTAATATCAGAGGTGCTCCTAGCTCTCAATGTAGCCTCATTCATCCACTGTCACATGAGAGATACTTGTAAGTAAATGGGAAAGTATATTCCCTAAACTGCTGGGGAAGTAATGATACTATAACCCATCCACAGATGCACCATTCTTAGAGACAGAAGAAAAAAGATGGAGGAGACAGAACACAATGGAACGGTTAAGGGCCACAAAGGTTTAAATATACCAGACAAGTTATTTATCCATTTCATTTAGCTTACTTAACCACAATATGGATGCTATACATAAAACAGGCAACGTGCAAAACAGTAAGGTAGAGAACATGCATAAATGTTCTGCTGCTTTGTAATATGCCTTGTGAGTACTCAGTAAATCGAAGAAGTTATGAGGAATGAGCTTTATGCTTCTATTGCTTGTGCTCTACAACTCAGCTATTACAAAGAATGGGACATTCACATTTTACTTTGAGCCAAGGTGAACATTCATTGTCCCAATAGCATGATATCCGCTACTTTTCCACAGCTCTATGTCACCTGTTGGTCTTCCTTCATGTGGCAGTGGCCTCCCCTGTATGAAGTTCTTTTGTTCTCCTCTTCTTGTTTTCTATCTACTTTCATAGTCTCTGCCAACTTTCAAACCCTTAGTAACATATACACGAACATTGGAAATTAGAATGCAGATGTGAGAGAAAGCAGGCTAATTTTGTCTTTCTGAGATTGGGCCAATCACTTAATACACTTTTAAAGAATCCCCACTTTCCATTTTAAGGACACCTGAATAAAGTTACATTGTGTTCACATGTCACATTTTCACAGTCTGTTCTGTTGGTGGACATTTAGGTTGGCTCTATTTCATCAATATTGTTTACTTCTTTTAACTCGCATGACTATGAGGAACACCATGCATGATTAATAAAAAGTAACCTAATTGAGAACATTGAATGGATTCACCTTAAAATAAGAGAAACTGCCCTGCTCTGGAAGTTACGACAGGAAACCTCTATTTTGGTCACGTTTTCTCATGTTTCAAAATAAAAACTATCATTTATGACTCTGCAAGCCTGGAATATAGCTTAGAGGATTAAAAAGTAAAGGATGCAGAGATGAATGCCATATGTAAGCCAACTCTATTAAACCAAGCCCGTAAACTAAATTTATTCAAGTCTACGGAATGTAATTCCACTCAGTTATGGATCTCATCCACAGTCAGTAGAGCCGTAAATCAAACCATCTTTATGCATTGGTAAAGAAGTTGCCCTATGAACATAGCTGTTGACCATATGCTGACATCTCTCTCATACATTGGGAAGGCAGTTAATGCCAAGAGTCACTACCAGACAGGAGAGCCTTTTATGAGATCCCAAGGGTGAGAGTAGGACTTTTACCTGTCAAGTGTCATGAATATAGTGAGGGTAAATAAGAGTGAACAAGACACTATCTGACCCATGTCATACCCACAGAAATCATCCCATAGCAGAGTATTTTTTTGCCTCTATGGTTAGAGACTGCAGCTTATGCTTTAAAACAGAAATTAACATTAAAAAATAGCAGAACATACTGTCTGCTAACAAATACATGTTTTACATTTAAATAGTGTGCATCACAAGGTTCATAAGGAGCAGATTTTAAGTACCCAGATTCACAACCATGATAAGACCATCAGGGTTCTCTCATCCAAGAAAGGGGATTATTAATGTCCTCCTGTGGTGGTTGTACTCCAGCAAAGTTGGCTTAAGGCATGGATTTGTGTATTTTCCCTAGTTGAATATTCCAAGTCAGTCTCCATTGAACCTGGAATTGTGATTACATGAATTTTTTTCTTCATATGGCATCATCTGGAAAATAAATTGTGATAGACAAAGACAACATTGAGCTTTGCTACATCTATTTATGAATAGTAGGTGTTAAATTGACATCATGGCTTGTGTATCTTGTTAAACACTCCCACAGACAAAGAAACATGTAGACAAGACAATATATTTTCCTTAAATAGCTCCCCCAAATAAATTTTTATTTTAATAAAAATGGAAAGTTCTAACACATATCAATGCCATGCATCTCACAATACAAAACTGAACAAGTTAACAGACAAAGAAAAAGAGGAGAAAACAGGTATTTTTTAAATATGAGGTTTAATTTGTATCTTCTAAACTTTTAATTCTACAGTAGAAGGGTGTTATAAATATAACCAGTGATTTATGAATTGCATCAGAAGACTTCTTGGAGTCATAGCATTTACTGCCATGCAGCTCCCAGATTTCCCTTCCACACAGGAACTCTGAGAGAAAAGAAAATCGCTGCCTGCTCACAGCATGTCCTTTCATTGTGTGGGGCTGCCAGCAGGGCCTAATGAGGAGAAGTCCAGACTTCAGGTTCAGTTTAGAATTCAGTGACAGTTTGATTGTGGGCTCAACCTTTTCTGCTGTTATTGGGATGTGAGTTGCATGCTGAATTAATGAGCAAAAAAATAAAAAGAGGTGAATAGAGCTTCAAGCTTGCCTCATTTATTTCTAGCGCTCTTCTTTTTACATCATATTTAATTTTGTTTCTTGATAAAATAATCTATCATTAATACACACTGTAGACACACACACACACAATTTTGAGGAAAAATAAGAAACACCAGGATCGAGCTATTACCTATAAATGCAATAAAGTTTATTACGAGAAAACCTTTACTGATAAAAATTCCTCTTTTTTCTCATTGCCGTTAACTACCAGCACTGAATTCCCTCTATTGCTACTCATCATTTGCCACTCAATAAACTGAGAAAAAAAGTTTTCCATTTATTGCTGTAAGTTAGTGCCATTTATATTTTAGAAATGCCAGATTCCTTTACAAGTCACTTGAGACCCAGTGGCAAGAATGAATTACTATGAAATTTCTGTCTTTCTCCTGACAGGTCTTCCTGAAAAGCATCTAGCCTGGAGCTTTGCTTATTGTGATTTCACTATCTGTGAGCCAGCAAGAGACAGTTTTACAAATTTCTAACATATGGCACAAAATGATATTCAACAGAAACTTACCTTTCCTATTTTTAAATTCCTGGCTTTGACCAAATTAGTAAGATCTGACAAATTTTGAATTGGTGCATGTATGTAACTCTGTATGTCTCTGAAATTTAATACTGAAATCTTTGCTCTAGGGAAAAAGATATTAAAGTTTATTTACAAACACATTTCTTCTGTGTTCCTTTTGTCCTAAAATGAAATGATGGAAAATCTCAGACATTAGCATTTGCTACTTGATAGAGTTTTCAATGTCTGCGTTAAATTAATGACTTGTACATTATAACAACCAGTTAAAACACATGTGTGGATACTATAAAGGTTTCCAAATTACGTGATGACATATTTGGGGGAGAGAGAAAGAGAGAGAGAGAGAGAGAGAGAGAGAGAGAGAGAGAGAGA
>LOEQ01004593.1:121914-133558 GCA_001685075.1 Bramus lutescens
TAACTAATACAGTTTCTGTGTGGTTATTTCAGTTCTAGGCAGCCAGGATGAACAAGCAGCCTCTTCCTAAAGGACTCAATCATCTGGTCCTATATATTGATCAGTATTGCATTGCATATTATTATGACTTATCTGTATTTCTTTCTGTGATAAAGATGCTCACTACTTTTATGAGCAGATAAGATTTCTTATTTTAGTCTGAATCTTATTTTCATCTATTTTCCACTTTATATTTGAGAAGTTCAGTATTTTTGTAATTATATTTTCTTTGCGTATATAAATCATAGATTATATTTTCCTCATGTAATGACCTATTTTCTCAGTTGGATAATTGCATTTGTATTACATGGAACTTCTGATTTTTTGTTGTTGTTTATAGTGTTTTATTTTCTTTTGTTTTCAGAAGCAGGGTTTCTCTGTGTAGTCCTGGCTGTTCTGGAAATCACTCTGTAGGCCAGGCTGGCCTGAAGCACAAAGATCTGCCTGCCTCTGCCTCTGCCTCCTGAGTACTGGTATTAATGGCCTTTGCTACAACTGTCTGGCTAAACTTATTGAATTTTAATGATATGAGGATCATTAACTTCTTGACGTTTTGGTTGTGAGCCTACCCATTAACAGTTGAATCATCTGTCCAGCTCACTAAAAAAATTATGTTTTTAATGTGTCCTTAGTTCAGCTAAAAAAAAATCTCCTTCTTCAAATGCCCTAAACGTTTTTATTTCAAAATCATTATGTTTTAATAGTTATCTATATTTTTTCAAACTACATGTTATTGAAAATGGATTTTTTTTTGTTGAAATATAGTCTGATAATGACTTCGTCCCCTAATTCCTCCAAGATCTTCCCAACTTCCCCACTCACCAAAATCCACATCTTTTCTTGTGCTCACTCATTAGAAAATAACTGGGTACTCATAGCCAGCCATAAATGCAGGAAATGAGATACTGTGGAATGTTCAGCCCAAAAGGGATGTCTCTATCAAATTCTTCCCCTCAGTGATCAGGGAACTTTGCAGAAGAGAAGGCAGAAAAAGTGTAAGAGCCACAGGGACTGCAGAACATCAAGAAAACAAGGTCCTCTAATTCAATGTGCTCAAAGCTCATAGGAACTGACAGAGATTGAGGCAACATGCACAGGGCCTGCACAGGTCTGTACTATATTCCTTGTGTAGATATTGTGGGATTCCTAAGTGTGTACATGAGTGGGTATCTGGATTTTGTGTGCGTATGTGTGTGTGTCTTCTCTTGGCTTTTCCTTTTGTTTTTTATTTGTTTTGTTTAATTCCAATGTGTTAGTTTTGTTTTATCTTATTATATTTTAGTTTTATTTTATTATTTCCCTTAGAAACTTGGTTGTTTTCTAATGAGAGACAGAAAGTAAGTGTATCCAGATGGGACAAGAGGTAAAAAGGACCTGGGAATAGTGGAAGGAGGAAAAACCACAATCAGGATAAATGTGAAAAAAAATCTATTTTCGATATATGGAAAGAAATACATCTAAGAGAAAAAGAAAAATATGTAAAAATAAGATAAAATAAAGATAAACAAAGCTAAGTAAGACAAAAAAACAACTAGCTAAACAACAGAAAACAAATGAGCAGAAAAACCAAGAGCCAAAGATAAGCAGAAGAAATTCATACAGATGTAAAGACATAGAGGCTGATGGAGAAATTCTCTAAGACTCACAGTATATAATCAAAAGACCTGTACAATAAAGAAAAAATTTTAAATGCCCAGACAAACCATTATGAGACAAAAAGTTACACAAAGCAAAACAAAACCCCTCCAAAAATACCAGAGTTCATTTTATGTTGGCCGTCTTCTGCTAGGCATGGGTCCTGTCCTTAAGAGTGGTTTGTATACCCAGTGAGACTCTATTGGAGGAAATTAATTTTTTGTTTATGAGTAGTTATCAATTGGAGATAACTTCTGTGTTAGGGATATGGGCTTGTGTATGCTTCCGCTATCAGTGCGGGAACATCATCCGGCCCAGACTTGTGAAGGCCCTGTGAATGCTGCCAAAGATTCTGTGAGGTCAAATGTAAATAGGTCCTGCTATGTTTAAATGGCCTCGTGGATTGGTATCCTTCATACCCTCTGACTCTTATAATCTCTCTTCCTTCTTTTCCAAATAGTTCTCTGAGCCGTGAAGAGAGGAAATTGATGGAGGCATTCCATTTAGGATCCAGAATTCCAAGGTCTGTTACTCTATACATTGGCTAGCTGTGGGTCTCTGCATTTATTCCCATCTATTGTAAGAGGAAGCTTCTCCGATGATGGCTGAAAAAGACACTGAACTATGAGTATAGTAAAATATCATTAGGTCTCATTTTATTATTACATTCCTTTGGCAGAACAGTAGTACTTGTATTTTAACTAGGTCCATTACATATCTAGCCTTAGTTAATTGGATACCCAAGCAGTGTGGAAGATGGTTTTTATCACGGAGTGGGCCTCAAATCCAATCAGATATTTGTGTTTCTGTTGCACTAGGATATCGTGCAGACCACACACCATTGTAGATCATAGGGTTTGTGGCTGGGTTGACATTTGCATTTCTCTTTTGGTAGCATACAGAGTACATTCCTGTAACAAAAATGGTAGGATGCAAGGGTGGAGGCTCTAGGTAGGCACCACCTCAGCTTCTCCATGTTCAATGATTTATCTAAATATTTTCTTCAGAAATAATGTCTTATCACCAGTTTGTAAAAAACAATCAGTAGCCCCAGCATTATCCTAATTTTCATGTGGGGGAGGTGGTTCACTATGATTTTCAAACAAGAAAAATTTAACAATTTCATTATACAAGTATATGAACCCCTCCAATTGCCAGATTTATATCTAGGTCTATATTTTTATGTGTATTCATGTTTGGCTTACATATTAGTCTTTGTGTTACATGAGTTCCTGGTGCCTGGAAGATGCAAAAAGAGACCTTTTGATCATCTGTAGATGTAATTAAGATGGTTGTGAGCCTCAATGGAGGCGCTGATAAATGAACCCTGGACTTCTAGAAGAGCATTGCTTTGTCCTGGTAAGTCATCTTTCCAGACCATAGGTTTATCTCTTTTATTTTATCTTTCTGTAGAATGTGAGTTAGTTAAGAACGTATCTTATAAATATTTATAATGAATAGCTGGTTTCCAAGAAAAGTTGTCAATAGTCCTTGTTTAAGCTGTGGAATAACTGTAGTCCCTTTCCTGGGCAGGTCATTGTATACAGATGGGTGCTTTTCATGGTTTTTGATTCTTGCCCATTGATGTAGTCTTCTATTTACCACTTCTGGGCTGCCAATACTGCATTTAACTAACATTTGACAAAGGTAAACTACATAGCACATTCTTTTCATCAGAATATTTCTAGCTTTTTTTTTGCTTGTTTGCATGGATAAGTGTTGTCAAGAGTTCTGATACTTCCTCTGACACTAGTTTTGTGTTGTTGGCAAATATCCATCACTAATTAGTTCTCCTAAATAGTGATGATATTGTCCTTTAGAGGTGTAATATAACCAAGATTTTTTTTGCTATATTTAGTTAAAAATAAACAGGCATTCAATGGATGCTATGAAAACATTAGAAGATTTAAAATGTCCCTTGTGGGCTGGAGAGATGGTTCACTCATTATGAATGATTGATGTGCAAGCATGAGGACCTGAATTATAATCCATAGCTCTAGACTTATAGTGAGATAAAGGAAGTTTTCTAGTGCATTTCTCCTCCAAAGATAAGCCTATCTTTATGTATTTCTTAAATGTATTAGTACTCTGCTTCCTTACTGGTTCTTGTAATATACAAACATTCAAAACCCACTGCAAGAAGCTTTCCCTGAGCCAGAGAGGCAGCCTCTGTCAGCATACCAGCTTCTGTAAATTGTTTCTTTTCCTCTGATTGAAAATGAGTCATTTGATTCTAGGTAAATGCTTTGATAGTGCTATATGCTTGTTGAAATTCTCCAGACTTAACATTTATTTTCAAATATGTCAGAATATTCTCTCTACTAGAGTTTAGCCATAATCTGGTGAATCAGAGACTTAGAAGACTATGTAAATACAAATTTGGAGCCAACATAATAAGAGGTGAGATTAGGATCAATTGGAAGGTGTTATTCACAAAGCAGAGCTGCTGGGAAAATTTAAAACAGCCAACATATCTCTAATAAGTTGGACCAAAGAAACATTGTATGATAAATATTTGAGACACAAAACTAAATTAACTTACGTTTTCAGACAGAACCTGAAAGAAAACACATCATCATATTTAGCCAGTATCAAAAATAAATTAAAATAATGTAATTATTCAAAAATGATTAAATGAATCCACTGAAAGCAGATAGTCTTCTTTTCCTCTAGTTTAACACACATGTACATGATTTAATCATGATCCTGATATGCATATGTCTTCAGTCATGGTTCACTTCTTGTTTATACAGGAAAAGATTTTTCTCTGTTTTCGAACTAAAGGACCCTTTGCCCCATTTAATCTTTCTGTAGTTGCTAATTAATATTTTACTCCCATAGCAAAATTTTCTGAAATAGGCAGTATAATGCAATGAAAAAGAAGTCGATAAGCCTCAAATATGTAGATATGCTATACATGAAGAGTTAGATCAAATTATAAAATACAAAATTGAGCCTAATAGGTGGTTAGCTCAGTAAGATAGGCAAATCCCTAGGCCATTCCATTGGTTTCTGAGATTTATAGTGTTTCACAAACACCATGTACAAAGATGTAAACATGTGTATATGCACACTAGGTCATGAAATAACAATGATATTATTTTTAAATAGGTCAAGTTAGTAACATGGATTCAGTACTTGATTAGCTAGGTTCATATAGATGATCCTTTAGACTCTGATAAGCTATAACTGAAAGCTTCAGTTTTATATTTCAATGAACTTTATCCTCCTTTTCCTTCAGTTTCCATTAATGAAATTTCCCTTTTTGACTTCTAGAAACTCTACTCCAGTATGTTTACTAAGCATTACCAAAGAGATCTGGAAGCTATACTAAATTAGCTTTATTTATATACTGTAGTCTTATCATAAGAATAATAGTTTAAAGTTTTTAAAATTGTGTCTGATATTAAACTAACTTCCAATGCTATGAATTATATATATATAATATATAATATCACGTGTTTTCATTAGGCTTATGTTACTTTGGACAATGTATGAGTTAAAATAATGATGATGCTGATGATGATAACAACAATAATAATAGAAAACTAAAATAAATTCAATTTTAGCTTGGGTTTTCCCCAAAACAGATTAGAGTGTAATCCAAGCATGGACAGTTCTTTAATTACTCAGATGACTCCTTGCTTGGAAACTGAAGATAATAAGCCATTTAATCTTGATTGTCTTTTATTTTATACCATGTTAAAGTAGGATTAGGAAAGCAAAAGTAAACAAAGACAATACTATTATCTATAAATCACTTCATTAGACAGAGAAAGCAAGCATATTACTTCCGATTTAAAGCTCACTTGTGTGGTGTTCAATTCACAAAACTAGGATCTTAATGGAAAACTTCAAATGCAAAGATAAATCTTGGAGAAACAATTATGGCTGGCATGTGAATTCTGTCTTGTATCAACATACAGCATGGAGAAAAACTCTGAAGTTGATTCTTCATGCAACAGAGCAGGAATCCAACAGGAATCTTTCAGTTGTACAAATAAAGAAGAAGGACAACATGCTATTCAGGTCATTTTCTGTCCACATCAGAACCTGAATCCCACATCAGAATGAGGTGAGCCATTTTGTATCACGTTCGAGAGACTTATGCAGCACTCCACACTATACCTTTTTCCCAGGAAGCACTTACTAGTGATAGCTTCCTCCCTATCCTGTACACTACAGACTCGGAGATGGTAGAGTTAATGTGGAACTAACTTACGTATTTCGTATCCCTGGTACACAGTACTGGACCCATGAGATCGAGGAGTCTCATGTTGACTGACTTATGATTACACAGAGTTTTCGTTACCACCTGAATTTCTGGTAAAAACAGGAGAAGCTGAGACCAAGGATTTAACTCACTGAAAGAATGCGGAACTAGCTGCTTCATGCTCTGGATTTGATCCTCAGCTGCACAGAAAAACAAAACAACAGCAACAACAACAACAACAAAAAAAAGATTGAGGCAACTGTAGTCAATCTTCTTTCCAAAGATGACTCCATCACCATTTACCATGTTTAATCTTCATTGTCAAATTGATCAGATTTAAAATTTACCTTGTACACTTACTTCAATGTGTCTCTAAGAGGTTGTTTCCAGAAAAGTTTGAGTGAAAAATATCCACCTTGTATGTGGATGGTGTCATTCTAAGAATTGAAACGCCAGTTTAAATAAAAATGAAGACATGCTGAAAACTTGCTTTCATCTCTTTCCTCTTCAGTACCTAGGACACAATGTTACCAGATATCTCCTGCTTCTGCCATGAGGCTGTAAAATGTACTACCATTTCCAGCTATGATCCAGAATAAGCATGTTATTTCTTAAGTTGTTTTACTTAGGTGTATGGTCAAAGTAATGATTAAAAAAAAAACTAGACAGGAATGTTCAGTATTACATTGGCTTTTGTCAATGTGAGGTGAGATAAAATATGATTTGCAAGTTTATTATAATCGTAAGACATGTGTCTCCAGTTCTAAACCAAGAACTAAATTTATAATTGAGATTTATATTCCAATTTCCAGCAACTTTATTGACCTGGTGAGCTTTGTACTCTAGGTAATCCTGATAATTTTATTTATACTGTAGTCCACTGGGCATACTTTTGAAACTCTTACTAACAAAATCATTGTGGAAATCGGAGGTTGAATTAAGATTTATAAACTGTGAAAATGTATTATTTCCACATATTCAAAGAATGCTGACTTAATCTGTTTCTGTATTAATTGTTTTTTCTCATTACTGTGATCAAACACTTGATAAGAAGCAACTTTAGGAAGAAGAATTTGCTCTGGCTCACAGATTGAGGATCCAGTTCATCATGCTGGGGAAGTCATGGCTGTAGTAGCATGAGGCTGCAGGTAGAACTGTAAGCATAGCTAAGGGACAGAGAGAAATGAATGCTGGAGTTCAGCTAGTGTTTTCTTATGTATTAAGTTTAGGACTGAACCCATGGTTGATCCAGTCAAATCCTCTCTCCCAGGTTTGCCCAGAGCTTCATCTCCTATGTAATGTCTAGATGCTATCTAGCATACAACCAATAATAACCATTCTGGTTATGGTGCTCGTGCATTCCTTTCTGCCTTTATAGTATGCATGTGTTAGGTTGTCTAAATGCCAGTGTTTATCAGGTTAAGGGAGCGTAGTAACAGGAGGCTTGAGAATACACTTTATTTGATTGTGTTGTATAATTTTAACTCTTCAACAACAAGATCCAGATTCTTAATATCAAAGAAAAGCATGAGATGTGGGAAAATAAAAACAAATGAAGACTCGTATGTATAAGCTGAAATTAGCTTTAAGTTGTGAAGCAGCTAGACAGATACTATCATACCGAAAAGTTGCTTTTCCTCCACATTTTCTTCAAACTCTACAAGAATGACATCTGATGAGAGTCATTGTGTAGATAATAAAGGAAATGAAGTGAGTGTTAATATTGAAAAGAAACATTGTAAAGAGGACTATAAAAAGTATGTTCTTGTAAAGTTAAAGGAAATGGCTCTCCTTGTAGAAATAGCCATCAAAAGCAGAGTGCTTTCTTTTAATGTGTTCCAAGAGTTCTCTAACCATTACTATAAGATTAGCTATAACCATTTCCAACAGTACATTTATGCACACATTAAACAATTAAGCATTTTTCTGGAGAGAGCCTGATTCATGACCCCAAATATTATAATGGTTTATGGAATGTTAAAATAAAACAATTTAATGCTCAGAATAACCTAACATATCATACACTAAAATGCACCATTTTATATTTCTCCAATGGTTTCCTTTAATTAGAAAGAATTCATCACCTTTTCAAGTTCTTCTACCTCCAAATCTCAGCTGTGGCTGTGAACACTGGTTGAAGCCATTCTTTCTTTTTTGCAGTGTTGGAAAGCAGCCGTTTGAGATGCTGCAGATAAAATATGAGAGGAAAAAGGAGAGACCTTTGCTCCGTGGTCAGACAGAGGCAGCTCACCCCAGGCAAACACACATGCTGTGCTATTGTGGCTTGGGATATGAGACTCCATAAAGGCCAGGATGTCTCCCAACAGAGAGGAATTTGATCATTTTTTAAAAGTTTTATCTTTCTCTTCTACGTAGTATTCGCCCTCCAAAACCCTGGTGGGAGAAGAGAAGAGATGAAGGAAACAGCGGTGGGAAGCCGAAAAGTTTTTATGAAAGGTGAGGGGGTAAAGCAGATACTAGGAGCAAAGAAATGGGACTATTAAAAGAAAAGAGTGTTCCTCTGCTAGATTTGCCCTGTATTTTAAAAATCTCTTTCTCCCCTCTCCTCACAACATTTCTTCTCTGCATCATTACTGAGTGATGGGCATAAAGCATCTACTTCCTGAAGCACAGTGGTCACAGTAGGTTGATGGGCACTCCAGTACATACAAGTTAAATGTTGAGAACATCCCCAGCCTGCAGAAAAATCTGGGTCATTTAATGATTGTCCTCCTGTGAGACATGTACTTGTCAAGAGCCTAGAACCCCATGAACTCCCTTCTGCAAAGTGTTTTTGTAGGGGAGCCCAAGGTTTCACCTCCATCTTAATTGCTTTTCTAAAGAGATTTCTTCATGTGAAAGCCGCAGAGAGTAGAAACTATGAGTGGAAACTAGGGAGTATCCTGCTGGGATGAGGAACTGTAATCTCTAACCCCACTCTGAAAGAACAAACCCTGTCTGTTGTCTGTTGCCAACTACCAAGATTTACATGCAACTAGAACATGTAGTTTTTATTAGGTGACAGGAAATGCTAAAACCCCTTTAGCTATTGTTATGTTTAGTCTGAAGTGTGCATGTGTATTCATGTATGTACACTTGCTTATGAATGGGCAATTTCATGTTGATGTATCAAGGTAGGACGATGATGTTTTCTCCAATTGCTCTCCACATTATTCTTTGATAGAAGGTCTTCACTGACCCCAGAGCTGTTAGACCCATTTGGATGGGCTAGCCACCAAACTCTAGGGATATCCCTGACTCTGTCTGCTCAGTATTAGGATTTCCAGCATGCATCACTGTTTTAAGTGGTTACTAGGGACTAAACTTGGGTTCTTATACTTACTCAAGGAACTCTTGACAAATTTCTCCAGTCCCAGTCATGATTAATTTTGTCAACAGGAACGGAGGAACTGCCAGGTACTTAGCCTTTACTACATGCAGATGGTCATAGTGGGATTGCCACATTCCATATTAGGTAATTCAGTCTACTAAATCCTCTTTTATACTATGTAATACATTCTAAAATATGTATCAAATATTGTTTTGTTTCTGTTCCTCTAAAGAACCTCGACTAATTGAAGTATGTTCTTATAGACCCTGTCTGCTTTTTCTTTTTCTTTTTTTTTTTAATCTCAGTAGTAGCTACCTGAGGGCAGGGACAATCATCTGTTTTGTTCAGATCTCTAAATTCAAGGTCTGCACCATGTGGAGTAGCTAAATCCATGACTATATGAATTAGAAACAGCCACTCAATCTTAAAAGAGAGTTATCAGTGGTAGACAGAATAATGAACTCTGTGCTGAGGATGTTGCAAGGGAGAAGAGTATTTGCTTCTATTCTACCAATCTTATATGCATTGAATAGAGTCCTGTTAATTATTCTGAAAGCATATAGATCAAAAGAGCAAATTAACCAATCAGTTAATACTGCACCTCTCCCATTATGTAGTCTCATAGGGAAATTTAGAGGTGACTATCTCAAAAATTTGACTAAAATTTAGGCTTATAAAGTACCACAGGAAAAATGTAATCAAGTTTCAGTAAAGTACTGTGGTAAAGGAAAGAAAACTCAAATTTTAAGTGGGTGCAGTTTTAAAGTGAGAGCCTTTTTAAAGCATATTGTATAGATTACTATGATGTTCACTCCATGCTGGAAAAGGATCTTGTTGTTCCTGTCTTTCCTGGTGTATGGGTTGATATAGGGAACAAGTAGATGCTCTCATTATCTGTTTCTTCTGTCATAAACAGCCCTTACATCATATTGGTGTATTCCAGGAATTCTGATACCCCTTAACAGTCACAGTCAAATCTAATCAGAAAACGTAGATAGTTAGTGTAGCAACGAGTGCTAGGCTTATAGATGCAGTTCAGGTTGCTTACTGGCTGACCTTCAGATGGAAAAATTGTCAGTTATTCAATTGGTTCTAATATAAATATAAGCATCTCTTTGTGGGACAAGGAGGAAGAGAATCAATGTCAGGGAGATTTGAAGATGTTGATATTGGCTTTGAAAATGGAGGAGGAGGTTATATGCCAACTATTCAAGAAGATTATTTAAGCTGGAAAATACAAGAGAAAATTTTTTTTCGGTCAGCCTCGATGAATTTTTAGGGAAGAATCTCTGTCACAGAAAAATCAAGAAAAAAACAGAATATTTTAGTGACAGGTATATCTCCTGTATTTGTTGAACTAGCAATAAAAGAATATGTAGAACTCTAGAGCATATCTCATGCATTGCATTGAGATTTAGACTTAGTTCTATAGCTTGATGAACAAGAACAGAAGAAGGAAGGTGCTATAATCATGATTGAGATAAACATAAGGTGCTCTGTATCAATTTAAATCAAAACCTTCCCCATTGAAAGGAGACTCCAGTGAGTCATTATCCTCTTCTTGATGCAGGGCAGTTCCCCTTCCCGTGGAGATTTCTTTCACAGACATAGACTTGTGTTAACAAAAAGGGTCGTGTTTCTTTCAGCTCTTTTCCTTTGTCTATAGTTTTTCCAATATAATCTTCTTAAAATAATACTTCTATCAAGAATGCCAACATGATAGGATAATGCTGAAAATTGACCAAGGTGATGATACAATTATACTGACATCAGGCTCTGACAATGGGATGAAAAGATAGGTCACATACTAAGTCTGAGGCATAAGAGTAAACTGAAGTACAAGGATCATTGTTCAAAATAGATTCAATAAGGAACCAAACAAGAGTCAGAGGTCCCAAATGTCAGAAGGAATCAAGGAGACTTCAAGCCAAACATTCTTCTCTGGAGATTCCACAAGGCATGAAAACCATAACTTTACTTAAGATCCACACTGGATTTCTATAAAGCACCAATGTAAAGTTAATCTGCATTTCTTATAGCTATTATTGTTTCTGGCAATAGAAAATTCATACAAATTTCTGATTCCTGGTATACCAAAATGACCCATAAAAATACGTGTGGTAAAAGCCCATTTTAAATAATTTGAAATTCTTTTTCTTTTTTGACTCTTTTTTTATTAAAAAATTTCCACCTCCTCCCATCCTCCCATTTCCCTCCCACTCCTCCCCGCTCCCCATCCCCCTCCCTCTCCAGTCCAAAGAGCAGTGGGAAGTCCAAGGTCCTCCCTCCTCCATCCAGGTCTAGGAAGGTGATCATCCAGACTAGGCTCCCACATAGCCAGTACATGCAGTAGAATCAAAACCCAATGCCAATGTCCTTGGCTTCTCAGTCAGCCCTCATTGTCAGCCACATTCAAAGAGTCCAGT